>JAADYF010001076.1:0-10124 GCA_023338175.1 Phytopythium delawarense
AAACTCGATCGCGGAGCTGAAGAAGGCGCTCGCAGCAAAGCTGCTGGTTCCTGTTCGGGCAGCGATATCTCTCGAAGCCGAGATGCATCCCGTGTTGCTTGTGGACGAGCACTTACCCAAGCCCAGGTCGATCCACGTCCTCACTTGGCCTCCAACTGTTGGCTCGACGCACTCGACTGCGCATTTGGTTTGTACAAGGCCAGCTCCCTCGTCACTACCTCATCACACAATGCGCATGCGTCGTGCCGGATGGGTTTATGCTCTCAGGCCCTGCCCGCAACTCCGATATGGTGGCCAGCCTTTTGTCTCCATTCCGCGTCATTATCTCGATAACTCGGGGTTGAGAGGCGTGGAACCGGGCCAATATGCTTGGTTGTTCGCCTGCCGGAAGGCTGTGCAATAGACCGAAGATCAAGCAGGCGTTGTTGTTGACTACAGACGCTGATCGTTGGGCCAACACTGATATGCGTTTGTGAACACGTTTGTCCAATGTCTAGGTGTTTCTGCGCACGGTTATCCATCGCCTAGGAGTTCTACGGTAACAACGCCGACTAAATGGCAGTGTGCGAGCACCATAACTGAGTCAGCCGGAGAGAATGGTGGTCGAGAGTCTCCACCATCGAACTTGCTCGACTTGGTGTTGGGCGCTTCAAGTTGGCGTCTTCAACGTCAGTTCTGGGCAGACTCTCAAGTCAAAAACGAACTGATGTAGCCAACTCATCCTTGTCAAAAGCGATCAATCGATCAAACTCAACATGAATCGACACGCCTCCGCGTGCTTCGTCCCGTTCGCATTCGCGTTTACACTTTCCTTTTCTCCAAGAAACAGCAAGATGGTCAAGTTATTCGTCGCAGTCGTTGGCTCCAAGCTCATCACATCCGTGGACATCGGTGAAGATGCCTCGGTCTCAGAGCTCAAGGAGGCGATAGCAGCCGAATTGCCGTCTCCCTCTCCAGTAGCGATAGAGCTCACTCTGTACTGCGCCCGTCGAGATGGCAAGCGGCTTTCAAGCAAGAACGGCGATCTGACGGTGCTTTAAGACCCGTCATTCTCAGGGACTTTGCCGTACCTGGTGATCGAAATGGACCCCGTAGTAGACGTGCGGGAACACTTTGCCGACGACGAAATCAAGGAGCCCGAGATGATCCAAGTGCTCGTGAAACTCCCGGTAGTTAGGCTGGGTCGTACAGCCTCTGAGATGGTGGTGCAGATATTAGACAGCTCAACGACGCGCCAGACGGGCTCGAGGAGAAGGCCCAAGTCCAGTCGAAGGATGGTGGTGGGCTTTCGGTCGGTGCCGAGGCTTTTGTCTTCATTTTGTGGTGCTACCTCGAGCGTTCGGGTGTACAAGGCACGAAAGAGGGGCAAGGCTTGTGGGTTTATCGCCGGAAGGCAGTCCAAGAGCTGTGGAACCAAATCCAGCGCGACTCTGTGGACGCCGGCGCAGTGCTGTAGATCGTGGGACCTCATGGCGTGGGCAAGTCGTGCGCCACGTATGGGTTCGCCTGCGGTATCGTCGACCGTTCGCGATGGAAAGTGCTTTGGGTCCGCTACGACGCCTACCTCGGGGCTTTTGTCTGCGTCAAGATTGACGGCGACGTCAAGTGGACACTGCCGATCTCATCAAGCATTCGCTGACGGCACTGGGAGTGAACGATCTGCTCGACTCGTGGGATCCCGAGCGCGGCCAGTTCGTGTTCTTCGACGGTTGTCAACATGAAGATGCCTGCAAGTTCATTCTTGGCGAGCTAATTTACTGGCAGGGGAGCAATCGAGACAAGTGTCGGCTCGTGTGCGTGACGTCGATGGCATTGCTTGACAAAGAGAACAACCTCAGCAAGTGTATCCCGCTCCCGACGCCGCCTGGGATCAGAGCATCGAGGCAGAACAACGAGCTGGGGATCTTCAGCAAGATGATCTTCAGGCTGTCATCGTGGACGCTGAAGATATACCTAGCGGCGGTGCAGCACACTTCGCTTTTTCGTTCGGTGATGCCCGCGGTTGGAGTTGACGAGGATCCGGGTGTTGAAGATCGACAGTCGCTCGTTCGAGACAAACACTGCGTGGCTGGTGGTAGTGCACGAGCGATGCTCATATACACGACTCCGCAGGTGACCGCGGACTTGGCGAACGCGTTCAATCCGGTGGGTGGTGGCAGCTGTGCAGACGCTGTCGACCGCCTCCTAGCGCTCTACGACGTTGAGAAAGGAGAAGACGCGCATTTCCGAACCACGATCATGAGTGAAAGCGTCTGCCGACTGCTGGAAGCGAATGCTCGACTCGCCATGGTCGACAATTTCGCGAGTCTCCTTGACGTGAATCTCGCGGTGGCTGGCCATTACGCTAGGACGAGGGTGGTGGCATCCTTGGTCTATTATCACGAGCTCGAATATCTCGAATATCGCGGTGAAGACGCTTTATCGACGTCTGGAGGCTGGGAGTGGGGAAATCGAGAGCTGTTTGATCCGAAGAAAGCGTGGAGATGGCTGTCAGTTGCTTCTACGTGCCGCACATCAGGAACCAGGCTGGGTATGATGTCGTCTACTTTAAGGTCGTTGAGGAGACTGATGCAAGCCATCCGTCTCTTCTTCGGTGCATCTTCCTGCAGATGACGCACTCGGCCACCCACCGCTTCGACGCAGACCCGTTTGTCATGCTGCGTAATAACCTGAGAGAGCGCAAGACAAAGGTGAGCGCTGTTGAGCTGTGGTCTGTGGTCCCTCGGACGAAGAGTGAGGCGGTCGGCGAATCGTTCAAGAAGGACGTGGTCGACACGGTGTTCCACGCGGGCCTCCGAGGTGAACGCAGTCCGACGGTCAGCAACCGAGTCGCCATCGTAGGCGTCGACTGCTGGTGCTGATCGCTGGGTAAACACTGGTAGGTGCTGACTCAAAGCACGGATCGGTGTCCGCTCGACCACGCAAGAGCGCAAGACTGAGGAGTCTTTGGGGAAGAAGTCTCTGGCGATGCCGAGCTTCCGAGACCCTTCTCGTCCGTGTCGGCAAGTCGATGCACCAAGAACAACGAGTAAGCCAAAGCCACAACTTCCAGCACCAACACGGATCACGGATTATACACGCACGCTCACACCCTGGTTGATTATTTACCTGCTTCAGGCCGTAACGCTTCAGTGAACGTCTCGCCTGGACCTCCTCGACACGATCTGGTAGCTAGCTACGCAGAGCAGCAGCGCCATACGCAGGGACGGCGGCCTGCTGCTGCGTCTCGTGGATCTTGGTCAACAGCGCCTGGCACATGAACTGCTTCCGCGACAGCTTCCGCACCTCCTTGAGGAAGACGCTCAGCTCCATTTCGTCGTTGCTCAGTGCTCGATCCAGGAAGTACAGCGCGTCCTCGATCGCATGGTGCTCCGCAAGCGTGTGAACCATCCTGTCGCCATTCGCAGCAGCGTCACGCCAGGCAACAATGGTGAGTCTCCAGCAATGAAGAGAACATTGGTATGAGCAGTTGCAGCAGCACGTACTGTTTCGACAGTGGATCAGCTTCGACCAGAATCAGGTCCGGGTCGACGGTGTCCTGTGCAAGTAGCAGCAATTGATGACATGTCAGTGGCTTCCACAACGACTCAACCGATCAAACTACCAGCAGCAGCAGTGAGGTGGTAGTCCATCATGTAACGCACCCTGCCCTCGTTCTCTTCGAGCCACTTGGTCACTTCGTCGTCCTGTGCAGCGATCGTCGCCTTCGCGCGCTTCAGATCATCGCGCAGCAACTCGAGGGACAGGATACCGCGCTCGACGTTCTCCTGCGATTGCGTCAGCTGCAGGTCGTGCTCGTACTGCAGATCGATGTCGTCACGCACTCGCGTGAAGATCTTGTCGAGCCGCAGCTGCAGCTTCTCGGTGATGTCGCGTTTCAGCACCTGCGACCGGTCCTCCGGCCGAGACGGCGTAGGCGATGGCGACGACGACGCGGGCCCGAACAAACTCGACTCGGAGTCGCGCTCCGAGAAACGTCCAGCTGTCGCCATCGCCGGCTCGCCGGACCCCGACGCACGGGATGGAGACGGCTGACCGGTCGACGAGTACTGCGGGTGCGACGCCGACAGATTGCCGTACTGCCCCGAAGACTGGTAGAACCCGCTCGGTCGACCCGGGCCAGACGAGGACGACAGGCGCGCGGCGCCTGGGCTCTCGCCGTACCCGGACTGCCGGTACTGCGGCATCATGTTGGCGGGCCGCCGGAACACGGGCGGGATGTTGCCGAAGATGGAGCACATGTGCGCGACCAGCTCCAGCAGCGTGAAGTCCTGGCGCCAGTCGGACGTGTACGGGATCTTGACGTAGCCGTTGCTCGTCACGTGCGGGTGTCCCGGTTTGACCATCATGTCTGCCACGAGCGTCATCCACAGTAACGGTATCGTTAGTTCCAGGCTCCAGCCATGCATTGTCTCTCTCGGTCAGCAGCAAGAGCGGCGACCTGGCGTGGGCCGCACGAAGCACACGGGCGGCGACAGCGGGTAGTTCTCGACGACCCAGAACTCGACCGGGATGTTGTACTGGTTGCCGCGGTAGAAGATGGGGATCGTGCCCTCGAGGTCCAGCAGCGTGCTTGTCGTGCCGTCATTGTGCGCTACTCATTACACGCGCGGGCGTCAGTATATAGCTGTCGCTGCGCGACCAACAAGGCGGGGCGGGGCGTACTGAAGGTGCCGCAGTTGGGCTGCAGCGACGGGATCTGGCCCAGCAGGTTGTACACGTCTGCGCGCACGCGGGAGCTTTGCTGCGCCGCACACGAGCGTCCATCAGCGTCTACCGCCGCTTCGAGCCACGGGAATAGAGAGGCGGCGCACCGCGTAGCACTGCAGCGACGACAGGATCTGGTCCAGGTTGCTCACGTTGTTGGCGTACATGGCGGCGAGAGGGGCCGGCGAGCGCCAGGGGGACTGCTGGCGCGCACTGCGGGTGACGAGAGGCAGCCGCGAGCCGTCGCGGAGGCACAGGGAGGCGCAGGGAGGTGGAGGAAGGCGGAGGAAGGCGTCGCCGTGACGCGGCGGTCGCGCTTGGGTTGTGCGAAGGGAAGAGCGACCGAGAAGGGCGTCACCTAACGCATATCAGTGGGGAAACCAGTTTAATATCGACCATTCAACCTTCTTTGTTGTATGTGTAGAGGGGTTAAGAAGCCCACTGATTTAGATAAGGATGCAGATTGCTGCTCACTCCCTCGCGAGAGTGCCTGGGTTGTTGCGCATCGTACGGCACACTGTGCTGAAAATGAGGTACATTAATGTGCCGCTCTGAGGGGATGTGCCGGTCCGACATGTCTCCTCTTGTTTTTTGCCTCGAGGCAGCTGGCACCAGGCGCCGCGTGACGCGCCGCGGCTTTCCCCCAATCAGCGCGCAGAGTTGAAGTTGTAGCGGCCGCTGATTTGCGCAAAACCGGCCCTATTTTTTTTCGCAAATGCTGGGTGCCGCCAATAATTTGTGACGCGCCGGCCCTCGATCAGATGGTACGGTACCGTAGCCCTCCCATGCGGGATAATCGCCGACACACACTTGGATCGGATGGCCGACACTGGGGCAAAGCATGGGGAAAGTCCGTCCGCGCGAATCGTATGGCCGCCAGTATGCGCGACAACTTTAGCGAGAGCACGCCTATGCTGCCAGCGTCGCCGCCAACTCACTCCTCTCCCAGTCATTCCAGCATTTCCCCGGCCGACACCTCGTCCCCGCGCTGCATGCGCCGCCTCTGAGCCGCCCCCGCCCCGCCGCTCCCGCCCCCCGTCGCCTGTATGGACGCGTCAGAAGGAACGCACGCGCTGCTGCTGCCCGCGGACGCGACGCCGTCGGCCACGAGCAGCAGCAGCCACTCGAGCCCGGCGGCCGCGGCCGCGGACGACGCGCCGGGCTTCGACGAGCCGGACGGAGAGGACGCGGCCAAGCCCGAGGCGGCCAAGCCGTCGCCGCCCGCCATCTCGGTCTCACCCGTCGAGCCGGACGACCCGGCCGAGGACGAGGACGCGGAGGACGAGCAGCAGCCCGACCGCTACAGCGTCGACGCGCGCGAGCTGCTGCCGCTGGCCGCCACGTGCTTCTCGCCGTCGCTGCGCTCGCCCTCGTCCATCCTGCGCTCGCCGGCCGCGCAGCTGCTCGCCAACCCGCGGTCCGCCGTGCCTGCCGCCGCCGCGGGCACGCCCTTCCAGCCGTCGCGCGCGCGGGAGACGTCGGCGCTGCTCTCGTCCTTCCCGCGCACGCACTCGTTCCCGAGCGACCTGTACTCGGGCGCGCGGTACTCGCGCTTCGAAATTGAGGAAGCCATGCGCGCCAAGAACGGGCAGGCCTCGCTCCTGGACTGGCTCGTGCACGGCCGCGGCGGCCGCGGGTGGCTCTCGGGCTGGAACAAGGAGCGGCGCCAGCGCGAGGCCGAGCGCGCCGACCTGGCCAAGAAGGCCAAGGCGCAGCACCTCGAGTCGTTCGACTACGACTTCTTCGAGTCGCGCGTCAACCAGGAGCACGACTACGAGCAGACGGAGAGCGAAATCCGCGCGCTCAACCTCGGCCGCTGGGTCATGACCTTTGGCATCGGCCTCTGCACGGCACTCGTCGCCTGCTTTGTCGAGACCATGACGGGCTTTCTCTCGGGCTTCCGCACCGACACGATGGAGAAGGTGGTGCAGCTCGAGGACGGTGGCCGCTACCCGTTCGGGACGGGCTTCTTGGTCTACGCTGGGATTAGCGTGGGCTTTGTCTCGATTGCGAGCTACTGCGTCGCCATCCTGTGCCCCGTGGCTGGCGGCTCGGGCATCTCGGAGATCAAGGCGACGCTCAACGGCATCAAGATCCACCGCGTCGTGCGCATCAAGACGCTCGTGTGCAAAGCTTTTGGCATCCTCTTCTCCGTCTCGGGCGGCCTGCCGTGCGGCAAGGAAGGCCCGATGATCCACTCAGGCGCTGTGATTGGCGCCGGTCTGTCCCAGGGCAAGTCCTCAAGCTTCGGCCTGGACACGAGCTGGACTAAGTTCAAGGGCTTCCGCAACGACAAGGAGAAGCGCGACTTTATCTCGTGCGGCGCTGCTGCTGGTGTGGCGGCAGCCTTTGGCGCGCCCATCGGCGGCGTGTTGTTCGCGCTGGAGGAGGGTGCGTCGTTCTGGCACCAGAACCTGACGTGGCGAACCTTCTTCTGTGCCATGGTCTCGGCCTTCGTGTTCAACATCTTCGTGTCGTACAAGGAAGTGGGCGGCGACAACGACGAGCCGAGCCCCGACGGACACATTGAGATCGGCGGCATGATGGGTACGCAGCAGGGCACGTTCTCGTTCGGGTCGTTCGTGGTGAGCAAGTCGTACGACGTGCTGGATGTGCCGATCTTCATCCTCATGGGCATGATTGGCGGGCTTTTCGGCGCCGCCTTCAACGGCGCCAACACGGTGCTCACGCGCTTCCGCATGCGCTTCCTCATGGGCAAGTGGTCGCGCTTCGGCGAGGCGCTCTTGATCGCGTTCTCCATGGCGGCGGCCAGCTTCTGGCTCTCGTACTACTTCGGCGAGTGCCGCGCCGTGGGTGGCCCGTACCAGGACTCGCTGTCGCGGTTCTACTGCCCGGAGGGCCACTACAACGACCTGGCGTCGCTCTTCACCGTGTCGTACCAGACGTCGATGAAGCAGCTGCTGCACTTTACGGGCGACGCGAGCTTCTCGCCGCTGTCGCTGTGCATGTTCTTCTCGGTCTTCTACGTGTTCGCGTGCTGGACGTACGGCATCGCCGTGCCCTCGGGCCTGTTCGTGCCGAGCCTGCTCGCTGGTGCGGCATACGGCCGCCTCTGCGTGCTCATCCTGCACACGATCAACTTCCCCGTCGGCGCGCAAGACGGCATGTTCGCGCTGATTGGCGCGGCCTGCATGCTTGGCGGTATGGCGCGCATGACGATCTCGCTCACGGTCATCATCCTCGAGTGCACGGGCGTGATTGAGTGGGGCCTGCCCATCATGGTGGCGCTCATGGCGGCGCGCTGGGTCGGCAACTCGTTCAACGAGGGCCTGTACGACATTCACATCCACCTCAAGCACCTGCCGTTCCTCGAGTACGACCCTCCGTACTACGCGCGCTTCCTGCGGGCCGAGAACATCATGAGTCACCCACCGACTTGCGTGCCTCAGATCGCCAAGGTCGGCGAGATCTACGACATCCTGCGCTCGAGCAACCATGCGGGCTTCCCGGTCGTCGTGCCTCCTAGCGACAGCGGCAGCAAGGCGGCGGCGGCGGCCAAGAAGACGACGGCGGACGGAGACTTTCGGCAGTTCTCGCTCGACCGACGCGTCCGCAACCGCAAGAAGCAGGGCCCGCTGCGGTACGCGGGACTCATCTACCGGCGCCACCTGTGCGTGCTACTGCAGCGCAAGGACTTCTTCATCGAGAAGCCGGCGCCGTTCACGCGCAAGCCCGCGGGCGAAACGACGCTGCTGTACAACGACCAATACGCGCTGTCGTACCGCGACATCGAGAGCAACTACCCGCGGTACCCCAAGATCCAGGACATCAAGCTGGACGACGACGAGCGTGACCTGTGGATGGACCTGACGCCCTACATGAACCCGACGCCCCACACGGTGCAGGACCAGACGCCCGTGCCGCGGACGTTCCGCCTGTTCCGGTCGCTCGGGCTGCGCCACATCACGGTGCTCAACCGGCGCAATGAGGTGCGCGGCGTCATCACGCGCAAGGACCTGACGCCGGCGCACCTCAAGTTCTGCCTTGAGGCGCTAAGCGAGACGGAGAAGATGCGCATCCAGGGGTACTTCCAGCGCGACCGCGCCGGGTCAGAGCGCTTCGAGGACGTCGAGAGAACCCTGCTCAAGATCGTCGACAACTCGTGAGCGTTGAGGTGAGTGTCAAGAGCGCGGGGATCCAAATACAGATAGTGTCAACTTGCCAGGTGCGTTTCTTCTCATTGCTCTGTGACGACCTCGAAGGTCTCCTGTGTGCAAGCAGCTGCCGAGGTTCACTCGCCACAATCCAACCAGACTGACGAAGAGCGTCCCAACGCCGCAGCCGCCATCCAGCAGCGTCTTGACAATGGATTATCCTGCCCGTGTGCACGAGCTTATACCAGTGTTTACCTAATGATCAGCGTCAGTCGTCGACACCTTCGACCCAGCCCAGCGACCGGAAGCCTCACGAGCACGTGAATCGTCTTGGGCTCCTTGATTTCGTCGTCGGGAAAGTAATCCCGCACGTTAGCTGAGGGGTCCATCTCAGTCGACAGATACGGCGAGCTTTGACTTGAGGGTTTGCCCAGACCTGATGTTGACGACGCCAACGTGACGCTTCCCGACCCGCCAACACCAACTCGAGCAAGTTCAATTCTGGAGACTCTTGACTACCATTCGTACACCATTTAGACGCTTGAGGTGTTCGCACACTGCCATTCAACCGGCGTTGGTATCGTAGAACACCTAGGCGATGGATAACCGTGTGCGGGAACATTTATACATTGGATAACCGTGTTCACAAATGCATACCAATGTTGACCCAACGATCAGCGTCTGGAGTCGACAACGACGGCTGCTTGATCGTCGGGGTGGGTTGATATCGGAGATCCAACACTGCTCTTGCAGAGCCTTCCGGGGGACGAACAACCAAGCATGTCGGCCCGGTTCCACGTCTTTCAGCCCCGAGTTTTCGAGATAATGGCGCGGAATGGAGACAAAAGGCTGGTCGCCATATCGGAGCTGCGGACAGGATTGGACGCGAGGACTCACCCGACACAGAGCATGTGCCTTGCGTGAGACAGTAGCGACAAGGGAGCTGGTCTTTGTCGGAGCCAGATGGGCAGTCGAGTGCGTCGATTCAACAGTCGGGGCCCAAGCGAGAACGTGGATCGACGTGGGCGTGGGTATGCCAGAGAAGTGCTCGTCCACAAGCGACACGGGGTGGCGAGGTAAGGCGAGTCCTCTGGAAATTGAAACTCCTGGAGCGCAGTCAGATGCCCTCAGTCGATCGAGAGCTAATGGTCGTCTCGGCACGCGCGGTACCGATCGAGATATATTCCAGTCCGCACAGGAACCAGCAGCTTTGTTGCGATTGCCTCCTTCAGCTCCGCGATCGAGTCTTCTCCATCGACGTCCACGGATGTGATGATTTCAGTGCCAACAACCGCGACGACC
>JAADYF010001077.1:0-10119 GCA_023338175.1 Phytopythium delawarense
CGTGACTCGGCCCGAGAGCGGATCGTAGAACCGCTCCAACAGCGCAATGGCTGTGCTCTTGCCGCTGCCGCTCGCACCCACAAGCGCCACAGTCTGGCCACTGCGGACGGTCAGGCTGTAGTTCGAGTAGACAGCCTTGTCTGGACGAGCCGGGTACGTGAAGTCGACGCTTTCAAATGAGATGTCTCCACGAAGCTTTCGGCCCGTGAGGATCTCTCCTGTTGTTGCTGCTGAGTCGATCGATGACTCGTGGTCGATCGTGGAGAAGATATTACGTGCTGCCCGCTGCGCCTCGGCTTTCCCAGTCTGGTTTTGTGCTGATGAGCCGACTGCAATGGTGCTCATCATGATGACCACAAGCACCATGGTGAGGTCAGCGAAAGCGACGTAGTTCTTGGAGACCAACAGTCCGCCGAGCCACAGCAGGAAGCCAAGGTTCCAGAACATGACTCCCTGCGCGACACCAAAGTTAAGCCCCGTGATAATTCCCGCGCGCGCATCCATTTTCCTCGAGGTCCGAAGGAGTGCGGCGTATCGCTCGCTCAAGGCTGCCTCGAGGCTGAATGCCGCGGTCGTCCGAATAGAGCCGATGCCTTCGCTGAAGATGCTGGCAGCCTCGGTATCTGCGGCGTTGCTCTTTTTGTTGTGAAGTGTTCCGTGAAGCGACTTGATCTGCATGTACTCACTGAAGACGAAGACCGGCAGCGTCGCGAAGACACCGAGCGTGATCTCCCAGCTGTGGTACAGCGAGATCGCCAGCGCGATGCCGAGTGTCGCCACGTTCACCAGAGTCTGGTTGAGCAAATCTGACGTCGCGGACTGAAGCAGCGTAGAGTCTGTGGCGAGACGAGCAACGAGTGCGCCGGATGAATTGGAGGACAAGTCGTACCATGCGATGTCTTGGCGCAGCATCGAACAGAAAGTGGCGATTCGGACACGCGAGATGAGGCGCTGGGAGACGACACCGAAGCCAAAGTACTGCACCGTGTGGGAGACACCAAAGAGCACGCCAAGAATGATGAATGCCCACGTCCAAGTCATTGCGTGGGACATCATCTCGTCCTTGTCGTAGTCGTAGTGGTAGAAGAGCACGAGGAGGTTGGCCAAGATCACGCCCCACGCCGGGTAAATGGCTCCGTTGACGATCGCCCCGACGCTGCCGAGCAGCAGAAACTTCCACTCCAAAAGCGTCATAGACCACAGTCTCCGCGTTGGCATCGGTGGCAGTTCTTCGTCCGTATCCCCTTCATCATCGGATGAACTGTCTGCAATCTTGCTGCCCTTGTGAATGCGCTCGCTGGTGGAGAAGCTTGGATGACGCTCGGGACTTAATGGCCGCTTGGATAGTTCATGCTCTGCGATCCTTGATCGCTCGCTCCGATCGATAAAGGTAGTCGAGGCTGGTGCTTCAAGCGCGGATGCCGAGGTGACAGAGATACTTTTAGCAGAAGTGCTTTCTTGGGCACTTATCAGTCGGCGGTAGTGGCCGTCGGTCATGGCCATCAGCTCATCATGTGATCCGATTTCCACGATAGCTCCATGGTGATGAACTGCAATCCTGGATGCGTTGCGGATAGTCGAGAGTCGATGAGCAACGACAATTGTCGTGCGCTTCGAGCCACTCTCCGACGACAACAATGCGTCAAGAGACTGCTGCACAACCTTCTCGCTCGCAGTGTCCAGAGCACTTGTGGCTTCGTCCAGCAGCAACACACTCGGGTTCTTGACTAATGCACGGGCGATCGCGATGCGCTGCTTCTGTCCCCCAGACAACTGCGCGCCGCGTTCGCCTACTGGGGTATCAAACTTGCTCGGAAACTCCATGACGAAGCCATAGGCGTTGGCTCTCTTCGCTGCCTCCACGACCTCGTCGTCCGTCGCATCCGGGCGACCATGGCGAATGTTCTCGAGGATGGATGCTGAAAACAGCACGGGCTCCTGTCCGACCAGTCCAATCTGTCGCCGAAGCCACTTGACGTTCAGTTGTCGTAGGTCGTGGCCATCCAGCAGCACGCAGCCTGCAACGGGGTCGTAGAACCGTTCCAGCAAGCCCACGACGGTGCTCTTGCCGCTCCCGCTCGGCCCCACGAGCGCGACAGTCTCGCCAGCCCGGATTGTCAGCGAGTAACTCCGGCAGACTGAGATCTCGGGGCGAGATGGATACGCGAACGTCACATCCCGGAACTCGACGGCCCCCATCACGTTTGCCAGAACCTTGCCGCTTGTTCCCGTCGGGTCGATGCGCGAGGGCTCATCGATCACCTCAAACACTTTGACTGCTGCAGCGCGAGCCGCTGTGATTGCCTGGAGACACGGCGCTCCCTGCCCGAGCGCCATCGCTGCTGCCATGACGGAGAAGAACACGGTGATGACGCGTCCACCGTCGTAGCAGCCCCATGCGCTCGCCTGGCACTTCTCCAGACCGCCGTCCACGATCTGGTCATTCGCGATCTTCCACGAGCCAAAGTACATGGCACCAGCGTAGGCGCAGAACGTGGTGAAGAACATGAGGCCTGTACCCCAGCCAACTGCAACGCTTTTCTGGATCCCAGCTCGCGCTGACTGCTCCTGCGCTCGCGCGTACTTTGCTTGGAAGTGCTCTATGGCGTTCAGTGTGTGCACCGTGCGAATATTCCCAACCGCTTCCTCGGCGATGGCGCCTGCTTGACTGTAGGATTCGAGGCTGGACTTGGTGGCGCGCGCGAGGACCTTGGTCGCCAAGTATATACTCGCGGCCACCGCCGGCATGCACGCGAGCAGCAAGAGTGCGAGCTCCCAGCCCCTCCAGATGCCGATCGCGACACCCGAGACTGTCATGGAGACGAAGCGGATCGCGTCGCCCATGCGACACCCGAGTGCTTCTTGGATTGTTACGGCTGCAGATGCTACTCGTGTGGCGAGTTCGTGTGATTCGTGGACGTCGAACCAGCCAATGTCCTTGGAAAGGATGGCGGCGACGTAAGCGCTGCGCAGTCGTTTGGCCTGCCGCGCGCCGGTGATGGACCAGCAGGTCATCTGAAGCACTCCGCAGACCAATACGATGACTCCGACAAGCACGAAGTCAAGTGCGACGCGGTTGACGCTCGCCCGCATTTCGTCGTCCAGCGCCACGGCCCTGCCGGGGTCGAAAGCGTTCAATACGTTGCCGAAGAGTAGCACCTGCAGCGGCTCGGACAAGCCCGCTCCGAGTCCCCCGACGGCTCCTACCACCATCAGGACGCGGTCCTTCGCATCTGCATACCGGAACAGCTCGGCCAAAGACACCGCCGCCGCCGTTTCATCATCCTCTTGCTTGTGTTCGACTTCGTCTCTGTGGCCGCGTGTACCCCAACGATGGACCTCCGGAGTTCGTATCGGAGTCGCCGCCAGCACATAGCGGTCGTCATCTCGGCCTTCGGCCTGCTCCATGTATCGACCGTCTACTGTAGAGAAAGGGTGAAGACGCCTCGGGGCTAGCGGGGCCAACGGAGGCGTCGAGGGCGGTCGATGGCAAATGGCGTCGGTCGGACACTTGGCGTGTGTGACGAGGGGCGGCAAACGATTCGACTGGGAGTTTGTATTCGCCAAGTCGAAGCTGAGATTTGCCCGCGTGCCCATCTCCAGGGGTGGGCAGATTTTGGTTCACGTGGTCGTTTCGTCTCATCGCATATCGCCCAGGTTGATTTTATCCTGCACATTGTGATTTAGTATGCTCGTGCGGTGCTCTGAAGAAGCGAAAGAAACTGCAGGCACGAAATTCGAATAAAATCCTGGGCAATACGTAGACATTTTGAACGACAGCACCCAGTTCCTACTTGCATTGTCGGATTGCAGGACATGCGTGTCCAGAGCAGCACCGCAACCAACTGACTGGAGCTGCCATGTCTGAAGTTGATCTGTGTGATGTGTGTAAGTCTGAGTGGTTGTCCGTGTCAGTGGCAACCAATGCGATGGGATGTGCGCACAATCGTTCAGTGGACCTGCCCGATCTCCAAGCGCGTGGATTAGTCGATTCGACTGCTCATGGGGGTTGTGCAATCTCAAGATGGCTTCCGTGCTGCTGCCAACAACACCAAACTGTTTGGCACACTGGTACACCAAGAACCAGGCGGCGGTGGCTTCGCTCAGCTCGCTTGAGCAGACGCTGCCGACAAGCTAGTCGACGCAACATGTTCAATCCAACGTCAATCCCAAGTAGACCTAGACGAGGAAGCCCGGCTGACTCGCGTACTGTTCTCGACGCGCCGCCGACTCAGGTGTCGAGACACTTCCACTACAACTGCTGGGCGTGTTGCCCTTGCCGCTGAAGCCGCTCCAGCTGTGCTTTCCGCCGCTGTCATAGCTGCTGAGCGGCGTGACAACGAACTCGAGTCCGCAGTCAGGTCCATGCTCTTCGTTGCTGCAGCCATCGTCATTGCACCGACGCGCGTCCAAAACTCGTTCGAGGTGCATCTGCGCAGCTACTCCGGCCGCGAACAGCAGCACAAAGCCAAGGAGGTATCCCCACCAGGCTCCTGGGAATGCATGCTGCCAGGCGACGCCCGCGGCTTGGTCCTTCCAGAACGCCTTGAGCCCCAGCGCGTTCGGGAACCCACCGGCGAAGTAGCCGATGGCGTAGATGATCAAGCCCGCGCCCGTCCAGCTCGTGGTGGCGATGAACACGAAGCTGGCGCTACTCCAAGCTGCGAGGCCGCCTAGCGCGCCGCAGATGATGCAGAGCACGACAAGCACCATGATGGGCTCGTTCGCGTCGAGCGGCCGGCCGAGGAAGATGAAGAGCACGTAGGCGAGCACTGCGCCTGCCGACACGCCCACCAACGCCACCCCGACGTGGTAGATGGAGAGCACGACCGCCGCGAAGATGATGCCGCCGATGAGGAAGCTGCTCCACGACGCGATGACCGCGTACGACCAGTCCACTAGTGCGCTGTCCACGAGTGTGGCGAACGCGTAGCCGCCGAGGATGAAGGCTTCAATGAAGACGATCGGCTTGACGAAACGGGAACCCGCGAGCGCCACGAAGACACCGAATAGCAGCATGGCCGTCGCGACAAGCGCTGGCCCCTGAGCGATCGAGTCCGATCTGCTGAGGTCGTCGAGCACGCCTGTGAGCGTGCTGGCCGACGCCGTGAGACTCGCCGTGGCATTACTGGAGGAGGCGGAAGCTGAAGAAGACGAGGACGTGGAGGATGCGAGCGCCAGCGGCCGCAACAGCGCCAAGGCCGTGATCACCGCAATTAGCAGTCGGCGGTCCCTCATCTTTGGCGGTCTCCTCGATTTCAGGACTGAATCGAGACTGCCACGCTGCCGCGAAGCCTCATGAGCAGCGTGGAGAAGCACGCATGGGTGGAAGAGAAGGAAGAAGGCGGTGAGAGGGCGTCATGCGCAGAGCGACGCAAGGATGAGAGGACGAGAAGGCGGTGAGGCGCTCTCGGCCGTCCATTTCCATCCTCGCGCCGACGCTTCACTCGCTCAACCGCCACCGCTTCATCCCCCTGCGTCTCTGCCAACGACATGAGCATGGTAATGGAAGTCGACGCATCACTTCATGCTCATGCGAGCTTCTATTCCTCGCGCCATCTCCAAGGTCGCTCTCTGCCCCGAGACTGAGCGTGGCTCCATCTCCATGCGCCTCGCCACTGCGCCTTAAAGTTGTCAACGACACGCTCACGGCTCACCGACTGTCGGAGCATGCGGCGGAGTCCTCGCCTGCTGCTTCCTCCTGTCGGCTATCCGCCTTGTACCACGTCCGCTCCAGCACGAACTGTGTGATGGCGCCGACCACCGCGAGCGCGACGAACGCGGCGAAGTAGCCCCACCAGGAGCCGGGCACGGCGTCGATCCAGGACCCGCGCAGCTTAGCCCTCGCCCAGAACTTGACCAGCTCGTACGTGGTCGGGAAGCCGCCCGAGAAGAAGGCAACGCCGAGCAGCACGAGCGCCGAGCCGGCGATGCTGGTCGGGACGATGACGAGCGCCGGGTGCGGCTCCTTCCAGCCGGCCGCGAGCACGCCCAGCAGCACGCCCAGCACGACCGCGAGCAGCACGAAGTGGTCCCACGCCAGGTGCACGACGAACGCGAGCGCGACGCCCGAGAAGCCGCCGATGAGCGCGAGCGCGAGCCGCTGGTGGACGCCCGCGGCGACGGCGCCGATGGCGCAGCCGCAGGCCAAGAAGCCGACCCAGGAGGCGAGCGCCGCGAGCGCCGGCGAGACGCTGGACGCCGAGCTGGACGCGGACGAGAAGAAGGACGAGTCGCGCGGCTGGGCGAGCGCCGCGTCGATCACGCCGCTCGCCATGGCGTAGCCTCCGCCTATCAGTGCGCCGAGGAACACGCACGCGCGCAGGTGGCGGCGGCCCGCGAAGGCGAGCGCGAACCCCAGCAGCACGACTGCGAGCGCCACGAAGGTGGACGCGACCGCCACGTCCGCGTCCCCGAAGGCGTCAAACGCCGCTGAGACCGTGGCGGCGCGTGCCATCGGCGGCAAGCACGCCGCTGCGTACATGGCGAGCAGAGACCGCATGGCTGCTGCGGAGACGGCCGATCGACAAGTGGCCGCCGCATTGGATCATGCCGGACGCGATGGCGGGACACTCGCGGCCGAACGTTGAGGGTGGCGAGTCTCTACGCGCTCCTCCATCCAACGATGGCTTCCGTGCCTTTACAGGGGGAGAATATCAGCCGCAGCGGATGGTTGTCAGCCATGTGCGGCACCTCACCAGTGATGCGCTTCAGCGTCTCAAGTGGTCAGCTCGATGCGGGAGGCATGTCGTGTTACCAGCCGAGCTACATCTAAGGCACCGCCGACGGTCGGTCACGACTTCCAGGTGGCGCTCTTGGAGCCCGAGAGCTCGAAGGGGAAGAGCGGCGCGCGGGGCACGGCGCGCATGCCGCGGCACGCGTGGACGGCGATCTTGGCGTCCCGCAGCGTCTGCAGCGCGGCGTCCGTGCCGTCCAGGTCGACGGCCGTGACCGCGAGCCAGCCGAAGCCCGGCAGCTCGATCTCGACCACCGTCGTGCGCTTGGGCTTCTTCGGGTTCTTGGACTTGCGCTCCACGTCGCCCGTCACGTAGTCGCGCAGGTGCACGTGCTGCGAGAACTTGAGCGGGCCCGTGAAGCTCATGGCGTCTAGGCCGCGCGGCGGCGACAGCAGCCCACCCGCGTGCTTGACGAACGTCTCATCCGCGGCTATTCGATACGAGCAATAACATGAGTCAGACACCGCTCGCTGCTTGTGATCGATTCACTGCGGAGAGAGAGAGAGAGACGAACGTACTGTCCGTCTTGGTCAGGTGGCCGGGCAGCACGCCGAACCACGAGAGCAGCAGCAGGTTCTTGTCCTTGTCCCCTGCCTTGTGCGTCCTCGTCTCGTAGTCGAAGCGGATGAGTCCGCCGAGGAAGAGGCTGCGACCCGGGCTCACGCGGAACGTGGTGGTCTGCCGGCAAGAGAGACACATCAGCGTCAGGGCAAAGAGCTGTGTAGTCGACGAACAAAGGCAGAAAGCAGACGAACCGGAAGCTGCTTGGTTGGGAAGACGTTGGTGAGGCGGGCGGCGCCGTCGAGCGCGAGCACCTCGACGAGTCGCTGGCGCTCGACGTCTGTGATGAGCCCGGGGGTGTCCAGGATGTTGAAGACTTCGTTCTTGAGCATCACGGGCAGGTGCTGCACCGCGAGCGTTGTGCCCGGGAGCGGCGACGTCGTCATCTCGCGTCCTTCCTCCCCGCTCTCCTCGACCATTTCGGGGTCTTCGCCAGGCGCCACGTACAAGTCGGACGCCGCCTGGTCCTCTGACTGGGCACCCGGCGGCTCGAACTCCACGTCGGACGCGTCCAGATTGAGTAGTTCGCGCGCGTTCTCATCCTGCAGCTCGTCGAGCGTGACTTCGGTGAGCTTCATGTACTTGCGGTGGTTGTGCTGCCACTTGCGGTCGACGAGGAAGCTGAGGAACGAGTTGAGGAAAGTCGACTTGCCGACGTTGGCGGCGCCCACGACGCAGATGTCGCGGCCCTTGCGGTGCTTCTTGACGTCGGCCATGATCTCCCGCATGCCGATGCTCTTCATGGCACTCACGAGGTAGATGGCGACGATGTCGTTGATGCCCGCGGCGGTGGCCTCGGCCTTGATGCGGCGCATCAGGCGGCGGATGCCCGACTTTTGCGGGATCAGGTCGCCCTTGTTGACCACAAGCATGACGGGCTTGTTGCCGAACACGTGGCGCGCCTTGGGCAGCAGGCTGCCCGAGATGTCGAGGATGTCGACGAGCTGGATCAGGAGCAGGTCCTTGGCGCGCAGCTCGAGCACGCGGCGCTCGTACTCGCGGTACGGCAGCTTGGCGTCCGAGATCTTGCCGTACTGCTTCATCTGGAAGCAGCGCTCGCAGCGCAGCTTCTTAAGCTCGCGCACGTCGCGGATGTTGCCCAGCAGCCGCTCGGGCAGGTACCCCACCGCCGCGGGGTCCGAGTGCTGCAGGTCGACGCCGCAGCCGCTGCACGCCCAGTGCTCCATGAGCGCCACGTGGCTCAGCACGCGCTCCACGCCCAGCGGTTCATCACCAGCACTCGATGCAGGCGGCGGCGTCGACGTTGACAGAGCAGCAGCGTGAGGCTGGTGGCAGCAGCCGGGAGAGCAGCGATGCGCATGGATCGGCGCGGAGAGTCCCAGCCCGCTGCGCGCCGTGGACAGCCAGGACGCGCCTGGGACGCCCACCGTCGGCCGGAAGCGCGGCTGGAGGTGATGGTCGAGCTGCTGGGCGGCTGCGCGGGTCACGAGCGCGGCCGTGCGCGAGCGCAGCGCGCGGCGCGCCGACGGCACCACCGAGAGCATCACGACGGACGGAAGATGATGGTGGTGTCGAACCTGCCTGCCAACCAACAGGTTACGAGGTGTGCAATAGAAGACCGACAGAAAAATACGCCCGCTTTCAAGTTCACACAGTGACATTTTACCACATGTGGTAATATTTCAGTGGATCAATGAAATATTTCAGGCTACACCAGGCATTATACAATGTCTGGGCGTAGTGTCTTCGTAAACTACACACGACATCGCCCAAACGGTTTTTTACGGCGACGAAATTCTTTGCCAGGTGAAATATATCAGCAAAGATATATTTTCAGCCAATCAACGCCTCCGATTCGGAAAGCTATAACCATGTCGCCCAAGAGGCAGGAGGTCAATTCCGAATGAAAAAAAATGTGCAAAAAAACATTAGGAATGCCCGAATAGTGAAAAGAAATGGAAGATACGCGAAAATTACGTACCGATTCGTACTTGATCAGTGCCTCGAATGAGTACCGTGGCCGAGAATGGTTGTTGTGTCACCAACCGAGTTTACCCCATCATGCGGATATTTGAATGTTCAGCTTTACACTATTTGAAGCAACGTAAAATATTTAGAGAGTTATGCAAATGGATCGGTCCGATCCATTTTTGTTTCGTTGAAAACAAATGTCACAATATTTAAAATTCATCAGTCGATTGGAAATCCACGGATTCCGTCCGAAAAAAATTGGTCCAGTTGCTTTCGGAGATGCCACTTCAGGATTCTGCTGCGATTCAGAACCACTTCAGCGCATCAAAGCAAAGACGACACAAGTATCTCCAAGAATATTTGTTGGAAGGCGTCTGTCGCACCGTTTCGGCTTGGAATTACAAACGTTTGCACTATAAAATTGGAAGGAGAGTTTTCGGAGTGCCGGTTTGAAGCATCCACTGAAAACATTTCAAAATTAAAATTATGCCCGAGAAGCCAAGATAACCAGTTTTTGTCGTGACATAATATATCAGGAGTCCAATTCAACAATGAAATTACCAATGACGACTCAAATTGTTCAACATATTAGACATTCTTGGCTTCCAATTGGTCAATTTAGAAAAAAATATAATTCAGTAGAAGTGTTTTACATTTGGAAAACCTATCTACAGTTATTAATCTCGTAATATCCAGAATATTCCGACTGACTTTCTAATGCAATTTTTATGATCGGTTGATTTACTAGATGAACTTCTATAATGTGATAATGCGGACGGTTTGTGAAAACGTGGAATCTAGTTAAATAAATGTTATTAATTCATACAGGATCAATTACTGGAGAATCGATTTTTCCGGCAAATACAAAATACGGTGGGTTTTTGCTCGA
>JAADYF010001078.1:0-10108 GCA_023338175.1 Phytopythium delawarense
CATCTTCGTCATGTCCTTCAGCACAAGGTCCCACGGGAGATCTCTCGCGTCTTCAGTGCACAACGAGTTCAGCGTGGTCTTGACGACACTGATCTCTGTCTCTGTTCTTCGAGCCCGCCTCTCTGCTACGTCCAAGCGCCTTCTCTTCTGAGTGGGCACCGTGACATCACGTGGCCCAGCGTCGTCGTGCGGGGGGCGAGTTGATGCCATCGCAGCGGATCGAGGAGTGAGAAGACGAGTGCGAGGACTACAAACTATCAGTCGATGCGACAGTTGGTGTGGAACTATCCATACGTCGCAACTTTTCGTCGGTCTCGGTGCGCGTGGAGTCTTTGCCGCCGCGGTGGAAGAAGGAGCAGTGCGAGCCGTGCGCCGTCTCGAGCAGCATGGCGCGCGGGTTGCGCTCGATGACGTCGTAGAGGATGCCCTCGCGGCGGCACACGGGGTCGTCCAGCGCGTTGACGCATGTTAAATATCACACGCTCGCCACAATTACAGCCGCCTCTCGGAGCGACCGCCGGATGCCAAGGTCGCTCACACTGCCTTCTCTACTTCTTCGAGGCCCTCCCCGGCTTGCTTGTCGCTCGGTGGGGCCTCGGACGGAGATGGCGCCGCTTGCTGCTCTCCTGCCACTTCACTCGGCTCCGTCGGCTCGACGCTGGGAGCGGCAGCGTTCACCTCCTCCGTCTCCTCCTCCTTCTCTTCCTCCTCCACTACGTCGCCCGGGATCGCACTGGGGTCCACGTCGTCCGCCATGCCGACTACCGGCTTGGCGTCGGGTCTGGGCGACGCCGACTCGAGTGCCGTCGGGGTCGAGAAGCGCGGCGTGGGCTCCGTCTCGGACGCCGAGTCCGAGTCGTAGAACGCGTCGAGCTGCTCTGTGTCGGCCTCCACCACCAGATCGATCGACTCGAGCGTCTCCTTGGCGCTCACCGCCGGCTCGGCCGCTTCTGCGCAGGCGAAAAGCACGTCAGCGAGTGCGTCTCTGTCTTGCATCCGTCTCTAGCGGCCGACGCCGAGCCTACCTGCTAGCGCGCTGGCAGCGGTCAGCCCTTGGTACGTCACGAGCGTCTGGTACGTCTTGAGGTCGTCGTGGAAGGCCTGCGCGAGCCGCTGGCGCCGCTCCTCGAGCAGCGCGCGCGTGCGGTCCTCCTTCTCGTGCAGGATCTGCAGCTCAAAGCGCTCGAGCTCCTCCTGCTGCCGCGCGGCGAACTCGGCGTTCTGCTGGGCCATGTATTCCTCCGAGCGCTGCGCCAACAGGTTCTCCACGTCCTCGGCGTCCTCGGCGATCTTGAGCACCAGTCCGCTGCCGCAGCCACCCACAACAGACCACGACGTGAGGACGACAACGGCAATGAGCTTGCTCGGCTCGCGACGGACACGCACCGGAGGTGGCCGAGCTGCTGCCGCACGCGCGCCACCAGGTGGAAGTTCTGCGCCAGGAACTGCGCGCTCTCGGCCTCGTCCAGCAGCCGCGCGCGCGTCTGCGCCAGCGCCGCGGCCAGCGCGTCCCCGCTGTGTTTCCCATTCACAGACCGGTCAGTCTCTCTGTCCCTACTGAGCTAAAGCGACGGCGGGCGCACCTGTCGACCAGCGCGTGGTGCCGCGCGAGCGCCTGGTCCATCCGCGCCTGCCGCAGCCGCAGCAGCTCGTGCCCAACGGCGCTGCTCTCGACCGGCGACGCGGGGACTTGCGGTGCCGATGGAGTCGCCGTCGTTGCGGTGGAGGGCGATGCAGAGGCGCCGCCCGAGGCGGACAGCTCCAGCTTGGTCGTCAGCTCGCGCGACTTGGCCACGAGCGCCTTGAAGCCGAGCATGGGGGCGTCACGCAGCGGCCGGTCGCGGGCAGTAGGTGTCGGATCCGGCGGCGAGCTTCTTCCTTCCTTGGAGGAACAACGAACAGCTCATTGACCACGTCTTGACAATGTTGTACGAACGTCGCTAGAACGGAGAGGATCCCTTTTTGAAAGGAAAGAAAAGCTTCGATTGGAATCCTGGGCTCCTTCCGCGGAGGACATTACTGAAAGCAAGTAAAGCGTAAGAATTGATGGATTCTTTTCGGAACCCCCGAGTTCTTTGGGAAACCTCTGGAAGCGCCGCGTTCTCAGGTTGAAGCGACGCCAACCGACGCCTCTCACACTGCGGCCTCCAGCCCACCGCCTGCATCGACGTCCATGCTCCCGGGCTCCCTCCCTGCGCTCCCTCGCCGCGCCAGCAGAGGCTCGGGCAGCACGCAGCTCGAGCTGCTGCTGCGCGGTGCGGCCCCGCTGCCCGGCGGCCCGCACCCGCGCGGCGCGCTGTTCGAGATCCGCCGCGTGCTGGCGCGCGAGCGCATCCAGTGGGCGATGCCGCGGCGCCGCAACCTGCTCATCCTCGCGTGCGAACGCGGCGTGGACCTGGCGGTCGTCGCCTGCCTGCTGCGCGCCTTCTACCGCCAGCGGCGGCTCGCGCTCTTCGACGGCACGCACAAGCTGCTGGTCGCGGACCGAGAGGCGGCGCTGTGGGCGGCCGGCAGCGCGCCGTCCAGCGGCTCTGGCGGTGGCGCTCCGTGCTCGCTCTCGATCCTCGCGCGGCTGTTCCTGCTCGACAACGTCGACTTCCATGACCGCGGCAGCCCGTCGCTCCACCTGCCGGTCCTGCTGGCCGCCGTGCGGTCGCTAGACGACGCGTGGGCCGTGCAGGTGCTGCTGCATCCTCGAGTCGAACCTGCTGTGGCCAAGCTGGTCGTTCCAGGGATCGCAATGGGGTCAACTGGCTCGGGAGCAGCAGGCACAAGCGGGAAGGACGACCGAGGCCGACGGCGGAAGTTCAAGGCGCAGCGACTCGCGCTCGGCTACTTGATCGAGTGCGTGCGCGTGGCCATCAAGGCGCAGATGGACGGGTTCCTGACGCAGCTGGAAGGCGTCAACCCAGCCGTGACGCGCGCCGCTGCGGCCTTTTGCACCGCGCACTCGACGAGCCCGCTGCTCCGCCAGTACAGCGCGCAGGGCGGCGGCGCCGTGCCGTCTCTCCTCGTGAAGCGGTTCCACCGAGACCTGCTCTGGCACCAGGTCGGTACGCTTGTGCTCGCGCGGATGGAGAGCGCGCGCCGTCGGAAGCTGTCCGTGTGGCACCTGTTCCGAGCCTGGCGACAGCACTCGGTGACGATGTGGATCTCTGGATCGCCCCAAGCGAGTGGCAGGCTGCTCGTGGTCCTCCCCGACGGCCTCTTCCGGCTCATTGTGTCGTACTTGTCGGTATCAGACGACGCGGATGTGGTGTTGGCTGCGCTGGCTGACTGCGACGAGGAGGACCGGTGAGAATGGGGTGAGTTAGTCCACGATGCAGGACGACACCAACTGCGAGTTGAGTGGGCTTGTGTTGGCTCCTATTGAGTCTAGAACGTGTTCGCCTCCAATCGACTTGAGGAATGAGCCGCTTCGCTCAAGAAGCGACCCAACGGAGGCTTCAGCAGCCAGAAATGATGTATCAGGTCACGATCTTTTCCCGACACGAACCCACCAAGCATCATTTCTGGATTTGTTCCTGTCGGCAGACACGACAGCAGCTCGGCAAGGATGGAGCGCCAGCCGTGGGTCAGCGTCCTGGCCACTGAGCGACGCCCTCGCATCGTCCTGCATCGCTCACCACCACCGCGCGCCAGTCATCTCTTGTACGGCGCCAGACCGACGGATAACCTGGATGCGCTGATCGAGGAGCTGAAACGTGAACTCTCGGGCTCGACAAACCATCGGTTGGAGGCTTGGAGCCGCAATCTGCTGGCGGTCGCTGCTAGGAACCGCCTCAACGTGAGGATCCTCGCGCTCCTGCTCGACGACTACCGTCGGTACACTCGACGATACTCGTTGGGCAATTTGGAATCATCCTACGACCGCGAGGCGTTGATCGCCGCGTGCCTCGACCTCCCTGGCACAGACCAGAGCGAGTTCCTGCTCGCCAATGTCAAGACCAACAAGCGCCAAGACCCAGACTTCCCACTATTCGTGCTGCTCGCTGCGACGCAGTCACACGACGGCCAGTGGGCGTGCCGCGTGCTTCATCACGGCAAGGACGTCAAGAAGACCGTGCGGTCCGTCGTCGTCGTGGAGCTCGACAGCTCCTCAGCCCGCTCCGACTCGCGTGACATCCTCCTCGATGTCGTTCGCGAAGCGGTTCACAGCGACTTGCGCGGCATCCTGCGCGAGTTGCTCGTCCTCAACCGTTCGGCTGTCGTCGTCGCCGCAAAAGAGTGGGTCGACCGGTGGGAGAGCGTCCGGCTCATCGTCCTGGCGCGTCATCGCCTCGAGCGCTCGGCTTCAGTCGATACAGTCAAAGACACGAAGATCAATCCGTGGGGACTCGTGCTCACGCTCGTGCGTCGTTCGAGAGAGACACCGGCAGAGACCGACGCGGTGGCTCCGCACCCGATCCTGACACTGCCAGACCCGCTGTTCTCCGCCATCTTGGCGTTCGTGTCGGCCTGACGAGGCGCTCGCTGCCGCCACTGGTGCCTCCAGTGGGTATCTGCCGGTCCATGTGTGGGAAGCAGTTCGTGAGTTGTCAGCATCTCCAGAAGCTGGAAATTCCAAGTCTGACATACCACGTCAATGGGTTCACTTGAAGCTGTCCATGGGTTCACTTTGTGGTCCTTATTCCCACTCGTTTACGTTATTCGGTGGACTCAAGAGTGATTGCACATACTGAAACGAAGTGAAACACCCTGTCCCGAACCGACCTGTGCCTTTACGCGTGAATTCTCGGCAGCTTCGGACCATCACGTGAGACGTGAGACCGGTGCCATTCGGCAATTCACCTCCAAGCGGCACAATGTGCTCCCCTCCTGGCCCGCTTGCCGTCTTGGCAGAGGCTGACCGACGCATGGCCGACCAGAGCGCGACGGTCAAGAGGCTCAAGAGCATGTTCGATCACCCGTTCGACGACCCGTGGAGCTGGAACCTGGTCAAGTTTGCAGCCGATCGGCGACTGCCGGTGTGCATTCTCGCGCTGGTACTCGCCGAGTTCTACCGCCACAAGCGCCGCCAGCCGTCGACTTGGGGCGTCGCGTACGACCGAGAGGCGCTCGTGAGTGCGTCCAAGTCACTGCCCAGCTCGCCACAGGCCGAGTTCTTGCTGGCCAGCGTGAAGCTGGCGCCGCGGGAGGAGCCTCTGTTCCCGCTACGGCTGCTGCTCGCAGCGACACAGTCGAGGAGCGAGGAATGGGCCCGTTGCGTACTCCACAGCAGCAAAGAGATGGAGAAAAGTGTTCGGTCTGTTGTCTTGATCACGAGTGCCGCCAAGCGAACCGAGCGGTCGGGGATGGACTACCTCGCCGAGACGGTCCAAGAGGCGATCCGTGGCGACATGGTCTCGCTCCTGCTCGAACTGCTCGCGCTCAATAGGGCGGTCGTGGAAGCAGCCGCCGTCAAGTGGGCTGACCGTGTGCACGAGATCGCTCTCTCGGCCGCAGATGGACACCTGGTGGGCTTCTCAGCGAGCCACCGGCTCGACAACGCTGCCGGGAAAGCAGCGAGGGGGATTGTTACTGCGGTTGAACGCCGCGAGCTCTGGGAATGCGTCAAGCCCATCGTGATGGCGAGACACCGGCTCGTCCAACACTCACAAGGAGCCGCGGACGACAACAAGTGGCTCGGTCGGCTACGTCCTCGGCATCAGCGGCGCCGAACGACTCGGAGGAACGACACATCAGCCCATGCGATCGTCACGCTCCCCGACTCGCTGTTCGCCGCCATCCTGTTGTTCGTCGCTGCTCCGGCGCGATGAGCGGAGGATGTTGGATAATCTATTGGACCCACCGAAAGTGTAGCCATTGGCGGATGATAGCTTGCATGGCTTTGCTGCATTATTCCTCGAGGATGTCGCCTCTCGCTTTGCACTTCGCCAATCATCCAGCAAGTAAAATCCGAGCTCGAGCGGCTCGTCGGCTTCCACGTCTTCTGATGGTGGTCGGTCCATCAGCGACAGGACATGCGCGTTATTTCGCTGGTGCTTGACGAGTCCTACGCTACAGTCGCCAGGCTGCTCCGCCCAGGCTCGCCCAAGCTTGCGTGATACCACGACCGCCGTCGGCACCGAGCGTGATGCGAAGTTGGAGACGCTGGCAGAGGCTAAAGAGACCACTAGGTACCCGATTCTGACGCTGCCTGGGCTGTAGCTCGGCGGGATCTTGTCGTTCATGTACACGTCCGGCATCTTAGGCAGTCGCAGTCGACTCCATGTGAACAATCCGTTGTTAGATACATTTGTTGATGTGTGATTCATCGTCTATCTAGGAGGAACGCGGTAAATGCACTGTGCAGCTTAGGCGGCCTGCTCGAGCTGCGTAATAGTGACCGGGTCGGCGCCCTCGAAGGCGATGCGGTAAATGGCCGTGAAGAGCGGGAACTGGTCCTCGCTCTTGTGCTCCTTGAGGATGGCGTAGACCTCCTTGGCGGTGAGCGTGCCCTGCAGCTTCTGGCCGTTGAGCATCGTGTCCTCGAGCTGCTCCCACGTGGTCTTGGTCTTGACGAACGCCTCAGCGCACTTGCGGTTGCGGCCGCCGAAGCACGTGGTGATGAGGTCGGCCACGCCGCAGCTCTCGAAGAACGTGTCCTCCTTGACGCCGTCGAAGTACTTGAAGCAGAACTTCTTCATCTCGATCAGGCCGATGCGGATGATGGCGGCCTTGGTGTTGCCGCCGTAGCTCAGGCCGTCGCAGAAGCCGGCGCCGAGCGCCACGACGTTCTTGAGCGCGCCGCACATCTCGACGCCATGCGGGTCCAGCGCGCACTCGACGCGGAAGGTCGGCGCGTTGAATAGGTCGCGCAGCACGGCGCCGTGGCGCAGGTCCGAGCAGCCGAGCGTGGACTCGCAGAAGTCGCCGGCGGCCACTTCGTTGGCAACGTTGGCGCCCATGAGCACGCTGCAGTCGATGTCGAGCGCCTTGCGGATGATGTTGGAGATGAGCACGACTCCGTTGGCGTCGAAGTCGATGCCCTTGATGAGCGACACGGCGATGGCGCCCTGCTTGAGGCCCTGCTCCTTGATGGACGCGAGCATGCGGCCCAGGAACTGGTGCGGCACGCAGAAGATGAGGATGTCGGCGTCCTTGACGGCCTCCAGCAGGTCGGGCACGGCGATGATGTTGTCCGGCAGCTTGTAGCCCGGCAGGTACTTGACGTTCTCGTGGTCCTCGTTGATGATCTCGGTCAGCTTGCGGCCGTTCACGAGCTCCTCGAACACCCACATGTTGATGTCCTTTTGGAAGACGCTGCTCAGGCGCTGCGTGTTCTCGCCGATGATGCGCGCGATGGCCGAGCCCCAGTTGCCCGAGCCCACGAGGCAGACCTTCTTGGGAGCCATGATGAGAGGAGGAGGAGCGGGGAGCGAGGCTTGCGGGGGCGGGAGGACTGCGGAGGAGCGAGCGAGAAGCCGAATGAGCCACTGGAGCAGCCAGCGGCCGAGCGGCGGCGTCGGCGGAGGCATTGCGGTCCCTGCCACGTCCATGGTCGCCGCTGGTGGTGGTGGTGGTGATGGGGGCTGTCGACGTCAGCGGGTATGTACCTGCGAGAAGTGATACCTACCGTGGGATTGTATTCGTCGACAGTTTCGTCAACGTTGCAGTTGGGGGAGAATGAGCCTGTGGGAGTCGATACCTTCCTGAAATAGAACCGGAGGAAGGTGATTGGTTCGTTAGGGGGTCAAGCGATTTTTCTGCTTGGTGGTGAGTTGGAGAATTACGCAGAGGGTAGGGGACGCGACAGAGGGCACAATCACCTTTGATAACAAATACCCTGAGGATAGAGGGGTAGGACATGGCCTTCCCAAAGTCATACATTTTGAGTCTGACTGGATGAGTTCGATACCTCTGCTACATGATAACACAGCTGAATCAACTAAGAAGGATAAATCCGATGCTTCTGCCATCTGCACACAGTTTAACGTTTTTTGCGACACGGCCCGCCAAAAAATACCGTAAGTCGACGGAATTTAGAGATTTTCTCTATCCGCAACTCTATCTGTCTGGTTGTCAAACGCCACTTAAGGCACTCAAACGTCGACGTACGGTGCTTCCGTCGACTTTTCGCAGCGTGTGACCGTGTCAGTGCCGTGCCGGCAGCCAATCCGCGGGTGATTCGGACTCGCAGCGCCTTTGAATGCTCACCAGCCGAGGAGCTCCGCAACGCGTTGCTGGCCTCTCGTTTCAACCACTCGACACAAGCGGCATGCCCAGGCTGCTTGCTGCTTGCTGCTTGCTTGCTCACCCGCTGCGGTGGCCTTCCCGCTGTTGCTCCGACTGCGAAATCACATGGGCGTCGACGGTGTGTCCGGATGGAGGAGCTCCATTCCTCCGGCTGAGGGAAGTCAGGCGCTGGTGTGCACGCGGAGGGCCTGCAGCGCGCGCTTGAGGTGCTTGGCGCTCGACAGCAGGTGGTTCGCCTTGGGGATCGCGACGAACGTCTTGGGCGGCGCGGCAGCCGCGAACAGCGCTTCGCCGTTGGCGAGCGCCACGTTCTGGTCGGCGGTGCCGTGGATGACGAGCAGTGGCGGCAGCGGAGACGAGGAGGAGGAGCCGTCCACTGCGCTGCGCACGTCCAGTGAGCCGTCGAGGCACTCGTCCACGTAGTGCCTGTCGAGGCGCATGAACAGCTTGAGCGGCGCGTCCTTGCCCTCCCAGGCGATTAGCTCGTCCGGCGACGCGCGCGTCTCGCCGTCGAACGACAGCTCCGCGTGCTGGGGCAGCGCGCAGCCCGCCGGCAGGTAGAACTCCTTCCAGCAGTAGCCCCGGTCCTCCACCTGCGCGAGCTGCCGCGGCGAAAAGTCGAATTCCACGCCGTGCGCGACGTCCAGCAGCCCGGCGATGGCCGTGATCGAGTCGCAGAGCCCGCGCTGTGCCCGCAGCAGCGCCGCGACGATCGCGCCGGTCGACAGCCCGACCACGTGGAGCCGCGCGCGCGCTGGCGGCTGCTCCTCCACCTCCTCTTCCTCTCCGCTGTCGCCCGCGCCCTTGCGCAGCAGCCGCGCGCGCACGAAGCGACACACGGCCGCAGCGTCCTCCACCTCCTGCCCGACCGTCTTGTCCGCGAAGCGCAGCGCGCCGGTGCCGGTGTCGGAGCCGGGCACCCCACCGAAATTGAAGGTGACGAACGCCGCGCGTCTTTGCGGAGCCTCGCGTCCATGCAGCCAGCTCTCGGCCAGCTTGCGCGGCATGCGCGACGCAAAGTCGACGCGCGCCGGGTGCACCGCCAGATCCGGGAAGCCGTGCAGGTACACGAGCACCTCGTCGAAGGCCGCGGCCTCGCCCTCATCATGCGGAGAAGGAGGAAACGGCTCGGAGGTCGCTAGCAGCGCCAGCAGCTGCCGCTCGCGGCGTTCCTGCGCGTCCGTCGGCGACAAAGGCACCGGGATCGAGAGCCTGGTGAGCTGCATGCTGCGTGTGGATGTGCGATATCACATCTTTATTCGATAGCTCGTGATATCGAATGTCCAAACGCCTAAGAACGTAAGGTTAAACATTTTATCATTTATTCAAGATTCAATCGACATAGTCAACCCAATTAGAATCATATTGAAATTTGATAATAATACAAAGGGTATAACAAATATGCGGACTTTTCAGGAGGAGCCATCTCGAAGCCGATGTTTCGCACTGGGCCAAATTGAAGCCAATCGTTCGACACCCAGACTGGATGGCAGTCGCCAATTCCCCGACGTCTGCGCGCTCGCCGATGGTGAAGAAGGTGGCGCTTCCTCGAGCAGCGAGGCAGCCGCTCCCGCCTCTCGCTGGCGTCGTGGTCATCGCGAGTCACTGCAGTCCGTCAGTCGCGTCGCTGCACCACGTTCTCTGCCTCATCAGCGATTTCCTAGACTACTCCGGCACGTGGACGATCCCGAAAGCCTGCGCTCAATCTAGAAGCCTCCACTTGCTGCGCCGACTGCTACAAAGAGAGAAGAGCTCAGCTTCTCCGCTGGACCCGTTCTATCGCGACTGGATCTCCAATCAAGGAGTGAGCGCGGCGGCGAAGCGCGGAGATCTGGACGTCGTCAAGTGGCTCATGACCGACTACTCGCCGCGCACCGTCGTCACTCTCGGTGTGGAGGCGGCAGCGGCCGGCGGACATCTTGACGTGCTC
>JAADYF010001079.1:0-10098 GCA_023338175.1 Phytopythium delawarense
AGCTCGTCGACAATCTCCAGGCAGTCGCGTTCGTGGACAAGATCACGCCGGAGATCAAGGCCGAGGTCGACGCCATCGTGGACTTCAAGCACAAGCTGTCTACCCACGACGCCTTTGCCACCCTGCGTGCCCGCCACTTGGGGTAAAGCTGGGTGTTTAGACGGGTTGAGAAACTCAGCGACCTTCTCCTCATATGTAGCTGGACCTGCTCAATCGTTGATTTTAGGACTCGTTCAAGCACATGGATCGACTTTGGTAACGAAATCTCGGGCGTTTGCAACAGCCAAACGTGTCCACTCGGGTTGCAATTGATCGCTTCTGCGTCGCCATATTTTGGACTGATGAAATCTCGTCCTTGACGACAACTTGATGCTGTCGCTCAGGTGCTTCAAACAAACTCCACAATTCGCTTGGGTCATCACGTCTATCTTTGGACTGGTGGCACTGCGCTTTGTTTGGTGTGCTGGAGCGCGTTGACGCCTGCAACCAAGTGCCAGCGCTCCCGCCCTTCGTTGCACTGTTGACACCCCATTGATCTCTCCTCAAGCATGGCAGAGTCACGCGGGTCGCTGATGCTTCGCACCGTTGGTGGCTTCTCCAGACCGTCGACTCCGTTGCTGCAGCCCGTCATCGAATCTTCGGCCTCGCCAAGCTCGCGTCCTGACAGTAGCGACTCCCACGGCAAAGCTTCGAGGTCGGTGTCCGCCGTCAAGATCCGTAGTCGACCGGCATCAGCAGTCAGCTCCATTTCGCCCGATGGGCTCTCAACATCGAGTGAACCGCCTCCTGAGCCGCGGGCGCTTCCCAACGACGCCATCTTCAACACGCAGTTCACGTCCGCTGGGCGGAAGTTCCTGACAAAGGTCAAGAAGAACCGAGCCATGCAGGTGGATCGGCGCAGCAAGGGCTTCCACGCCGGCCTCGAGGCAAGAACGGTCATTATCGACCCGATTCGGCAGCGCCACTACCGCGTTCTCATCCTCGACCCAGACATGCAGCGTCGCGAGGAGCTTGCAGACGACCTGGAGCAGTTCTTCGAGATCCTCGTGGCGCCCAGCAACGAGCGAGCGTTCGCACTGCTCGGCATGTTCAAGGTCGATTTTGTGCTGGTGTTCGTCGGCGCGGGCAACGACAAGAGCATCGCATCCAGCCCGGCGCTCGCATTTCTGCGTGAGATGAAGAAAAAGTGCTTCAACACGCCCGCCGCTGCGCTCGTGGCTCCCCTCCAACCAGCAGACGCCGACCTGCTCAAGCTGCTGCAGCGCGCGCTGCACCAAGGAGGGCTCTGCGGGTTCTTCGAGATCAATTTGCCACGCGACCAGCTCGTGGAGAGACTCGCCAAGCTGCTGCACTCGCTTGTCGTCGCCGAGGAGGAACTTGGCCGAAGTTATGGCAAGTCCAAGATGCCCGGAGCGAGCAATCCCGACGAAGTCGTCGCGGTTCACGCGATGAAGAAGCGCTCAACCATTGCGCGCCTTGGGACGGAGGCGACTGCCAGCGCGCACACGCGCAAGCCAGACTCGGTGACATATGATCGGGAGGGGATGTTGCTGGAGCTGAGCCTGAACCAGCGAAAGCACTGCATACAACAACGCCGTGCGGTCACGGATTCAATCGCCAAGGGATCCCATTCGGTTCTGGGCGTTGAACTTGCGCTTGGAGTGCCTGCGAGCTTGTCTCCTTGCCCAAAACCAGCGCCTGCGATGCAAAATACGCTCGGAAATGACTCGTCGCCCGACAAGCGACTCAGCATCGCTCGAAAGATCCCACCACTGCCGTCGCAGAAGGAGGTGAGCAAGCTCATTTACGCCAAGCCGCACGAGATCCAGGGCAAGATCCACCGCCACCTCTACGAGCGCTTCCACTTGGCGAGTGCGTCGGACGCGCTGCCGCAGGATCCACTGCTTCACCACTGTATTGCCATCGACCCGAGATCCGTGCTGCCACCCGCAAACCGCTCCACCACGTCGACAGGAACGGCTGGCGTCGACGCAATGGTCAATGCCTACTTCTTGTACCAGGAGCAGCGCTTCGACGAAGCCATGGCGCAGTGTGACAGGGCCGCTCGCACACAGAGCGGCAACCTTCTCGTTGCCAAGCTCGCGCTGCTGCTCCGCGGCGTCTTGCTCGACACGCGTGGCGACTTTGTGAGGGCCGAGAAGACCTTCGAGAAGTGCGTCGCGCTGGATCCAGCCATGCATGAGGCGTTGTTCAACCTGAGCGTGAGCAGACTGAAGCTGGGCAAGGACCGCGCGGCCCTCGAGGCGGTCACGGCTGCGTTACGGCAGGCTCCTGGCGACACGCGGTATCTGCAGAACCGCGCACTCATATTCCGTCGGTCGGGCGAGTTCGCTCACGCGCAGAGCGACTACGCCAAGCTGCTCGGAGTCAGTAGTGGCTGTGCCCGAGGTGTGGGTCAGAGCGCACCGCCATCCCCAGCGAACGCAGCCACGCCATCCTACCGGACGAGTAAGTGTGACGTGGACGACGGTGTGTTTGACCACTTGTTCGGCAAACCTCCAGCCGACAAGCTTGCCCTCGTGCGCGCTCCGGAGCTGCGGTCGGACGATGATGTCGCGAGTATCGTCGCGCGCCTGCAGACGCTGCTCTTCTTCCAGCAGTTCTCGGCCGAGGTGCTGGCGGCAGTTGCGAGAGTCATCGAGTTCGACGTGGTCGCGTGCGGCAAAGCGTTCGCGCTGGCGGAGGCGCACCCGCTCAGCTTCTATGTGCTGCTCGGCGGGCGGCTGAGCGTGCGGCGCAAGATGGGCGACTTCGCGCTGTCGACCGTCACGACGCACCACCTGGACGTCGGCATGGTCTTCGGCTGCTCGGGCCACGCCATCTCGGCGCACTCGACGCTGATCGCGGACGAGTGCGCCGAGATCGGCATCGTGTGGCCTGCTGACTACGCCGACACCATCCACGCCGTGTCCACCGACAAGAACCACGAGGTATTCCTCTTCCTGCAGCACCAGGTCAAGGTCTTCAAGGCGTTCTCGACCAGCGAGCTCGGCCACCTCGTCGGCATCTCGGAGCGCCGCCGCTTCCGCAAGGGAGACGTGCTGCTCGAGCAGAACGAGGTGCCCAAGCACTTCGTCGTGCTGTGGAAGGGTTCGTGCGCCACGTACCAGGACTTCTCACGTCCGCCATTAGACTCAGGGGAGACGTCTGCGTCCGAAAGCGACGACGATGGCGGTGACGACGGAGACGGTGAGCCCACGACGGGCGACAAGCCCACCCGCGGGAACAGAGGGAAGTTTGAGAAGGGCAAGCCGGTGTTGCCCTTCCACAGGCACCTGGCCAAGCCGGACTGGCCGCTCGGGTTCCAGACGCGAGCGCCATCCAGCAAGAGCCGAAAGTACCAGCAGGGCCGGCGCAACGGCCTGGCACTCGGGTTTTGCGCGTCGACGGAGCTCGCAGCCGACGCGGTGTACGCTAGCAGCGCTATCCCTCTGCCCTTGGTCCTGCCGAGCCGTCACCGACGGGCAGCCAAGAAGAACACGCGCGTCGAGACGTGTGTGGCGCCTGCCATCTTTGGCGAGTCGGCGTTCCTCGACCAGCAGGGTGCCATGTCCAAGTGGTGTGTTGCGTTGCGGCGTCAGTGCTGACAGCGATCGTACTAACGAATATGCTCGCGCCTTCAGCACGGTGGTGGCCGAGTCGCTCGTGGAGGTGCTGCTGTTCGAGCACTCGCGGCTGCAGGAGATGGAGCTCTCGCCCGAGGTGGTGCTCGAGATCCTCGCCCATGGACCGAAGTACCTGGACGAGGGCGAGGCCGTCATAAACGCGGCGAAGACGGTGGGCTGCGCCTCGACCCGCCACTGCTTCTCCTAGGTGAGATCGGATAGCTGACGGCGCCTCTTGCTGCCATTGGTGCAGGAGAGCTGGGACAACTTCAAGAGCCAGCGCATGCTCGAGCTGTCCAAGCGGCGGTGGCCCGAAGCCAAGGTAGGGCAGCCACGCCGCCATAAACTGCGTGCGTCCTCCTCACGCACAGTACCAATGGATCGCTGTCAGAAACACCTGCGCATGCTTTCGAACGGCTGCAGCATCATCTTATCGGCTGTCGGTCAAGGGCCGCCGCGACCGGCCTCCTCTCTCGGCTCGCGCGACCGCCGGGTCGACACCGAGCAGTAGCCAGCCGCATGCGTCGGGCATGGGGACCAGCCTGGTCACCCCGGCGAGACCTCCCGCGAGGCCCAGGGGCCAGGCGGGAAGGCAGCTGAGGCGGAGCGATCGGTCGACGAGGTGACACGCATTGGGCAATGCATTGCTGCTGCTGATGGCGCGGAGCTGCTGGTTGTGTGCGTGTCAACGCGGCTGGAAAATCAAAACAAGGTGGGGTGAAGGATTGTTTCAACGCTTCGAAATGATGAGAGAGAGACGTGTTTTAGAACGATTCTGGCGCATCCGACCGTGTCTTGCGTCACTTGAGAAAGTCGGTCCGCCCCATCCCACTGATGAACTTAGCCGAAATGGTCCAGTGCGTCTTGGTCGTTGACTCGACAGTGCTCTGGCCTATCGAAAGCGTCGCATCGGCAGAGCTCCACTCTACGTACCTAAGCGAGTAGAAACAAAGGATAAGAGGTAAAAATATATGTTGGCTGCATAAAACCTGCATCTGCCTCGATTACAAGCGCGGTTTGTCTCAAAACCCCTCTACAACTCGATAGGACACATTCCGATCCTCTTGTGGGTAGGTGATTTTGCATACATTCTTGAAACAGATAGAGTTTGTTAAGTGTGGATCGCACTTACGCGGGTCAATGCTCCGTTTCTGCCCGACCAGAGCGTTTCCTCTTGGCGTTTGTATGCGAGCAGCTCCCTCCGCGCCGCCCAAAAGAACTGGTCGCTTTCGGCGGGGAGCATGCCGCCTTGCGTCACGCCGCGGGCGGCTCCTGGTGCCCGCCTCGACTCCAAAAGTGGCCCATGACGCTGTTGCTGCGGGGCAAGAGACGGGAGGCGGTCGCTCCTCCTCCGCCAGCGCCGCCCTCTCCTTCTCCTCCTCCCCGCGAGTCGGCCGCCATTTCTCTCGCGCCGCCGCCGCCGCCGCCGCCGCCGTCCCTCGCCGCCATGCCCGAGCCGCTCGCGCGCGCGACGTCCGCCGAGGACGCGGCATCCCCCACCAGCGTGTACCGCTTCGACGTGGGCAAGTACCGCGACGGGTCCTTCCGCTTCGTGCCCGCCAGCGCCACCGACTTCGTGCGCTACACGGGCCGCGTGCTGCACCACGGGCCGACGCCCGCGCGCAAGACCAAGGTCAACACGGTGCAGTTCGACTGGTCCGCCGTCGCCTTCGAGCTGCGCGTGGCCGGCGCGCGCACGGTCGGCATCCGCCTCAAAGGAGACGGTGCGTTCATTCTATGTGTGCCCGCGCCATTGGCGTGGCCAGCGCCGCCTCCTCGGCCACGCGTGAGGCGGCGCCGCCATGCCGACGGGGGCGGAACATGGCGATGCCACGCACTGAACACATTCCGCTCGCCAAAGTTGACGAGCATCACAAAAAAGTTGCTCGTCATTTTTTCGGCGGTCGAGCCAATGGCACGGCCTGCCTGCCGGCCTGCCCACCGGCCTGGACACCATGAAGGATGCAGCCGGACTGACCGACGGGTGTGTGTGTGTCTCTCTCTATGTGTGTGCAGGCAACTACTTCAACGTGTTCGTGAATGGAGAGCTCAGCTGCATCCTGCGCGCGTCAGTGACCGCTACGTGCTGCCAAGGTGCGCCTTCCGCCGGATGCTTGAACGTCCGTCCACGGTCTGACCCGAAGTGGCCCCGCTCTCGACTCCGCAGTCGCGGGGGAGCTGGACCCAGCGCAGACATACACCGTGCAGGTCTCCAAGCGCACGGAGCCGCAGATGCGCGGCACCATGTCCACTTTCAAGGTCCGAGCCCGCGCTAACACAAGACATGCGTACGAGTCTGACGACGCGATGCCGCAGGTGTGCACATTCTACGGGTTCATCGTGGACGGGATGGCCGAGGTGCTGCCCGTGGACGACGAGCCGGCGAAGCGCAAGATCGAGTTTATCGGCGACTCGGACACGTGCGCGTTCGGCAACGAGGGCAAAGCGAGCAGCGCCAAGAACGTGTTCGGGCTCAAGGGCCGGATGGAGAATGCCTACAATGGATACGCGTGCGTCGCCGCCCGCATGCTGGACGCAGAAGCGCACGTCCTTGCGTGGAGCGGGTATGTCAAGTGCGGTCTGTTTTGGAGCTCACTGGTTGTCCATCGCTGATTCTTCAATTGTGCCATGGCTGTTGGCGCGCAGGAAGGGAATTCACAGCAACTCGGCCGACTGGGGACCGCCCATGCCCGAGCTGTGGACTCGGACGCTAGCGTCACGCCCCGGCGAATGGGACATGACGTCTTGGGTGCCCGACGTCGTGGTGATCAACCTGGGACTCAACGATCTGTCTCCGCCCGCCTCCTCCGAAACGGATATCATCCAGGCATACGCCGCGCTGATCTTGCAAGTTCGGACGCGTAAGTGTCATTTCTCGGGTTAGTGGGTCTCTTGCTCATCAATTGACCGCGTGCATCGTTCTTGCGTCGATAGACCGCCCAGACGCACACATCTTCTGCGTCGTGTGCGACGAAGGCTGCGTGAGCGCCGAGGACTCGGAGTCGAACAGACAGCTGGTGTCCCTGCAGCTCCAGGAGATCGTGCGCGTCGCCATCTCCCGCTTGAGCAGACACGACGACAAGATCTACTACACTCTAGTCAGTGTAAGCGGGGGCTCTGCTTGGTCGTATGACACCGCTGGAGTTCTGACTCGCTTGGAACGGTGGCGCAGATCGAGGGCGGGCTGCAGTCAGAGGACTTCGCGACGCTGATGCACTACGCCGTGAGCGGCCACGTCAAGATCGCCAAGGTGCTCGCGGACGAGATCGCGCTGCGCACGGGCTGGTGCGTCGAGCGCGGCCCCGAGACGATGCCATACCCGCAGCCAAAGGACAAGATCATCGTGTCCAAGGAGTACGCGAACGTCAACTGCTGCCTCTCGTAACCTGCCCGCGTCATGCTGCAAGCTGCAGTGACACCTCGTGCCCACGTCATGTTGAAGCCAGCCGTTTCCCGGGGGGGGTCAGAGTCCCATTTGATTTATGCAGTGCACGGTACGCCGGTATTTATTGGGGATTATCCCAAATTAATTAATATTAGGCGCGCAGTGAAAGATCTTGGTTTGGGCTCCCTGCTGTGCAATCATCCGCGTTGCAGTTGCCTCCGTCACTTCCAGACTTTCCAGGCCCAAGAAATTGCGGCACGGCATCGAGTTGGAGGGGGGAGATGGCGCTGGCGGCGGCGGACAAGCTGCGCGAGCTGCGCACGCTGTTTGCGCGGACAAACGTGCGGCTGCTGCCGCTGCGTAACCGGCTGGAGAAGGAGGGCGGCGGCGGCAGCAGGAGCGCGGGCGGGGGCGGGGGACCCACGGCCGTGTGGACGGGAAAGGCGCTGCAGGCGTTCCTGGTGGACACGGCCGACGCGCACCAGAGCGAGTACGTGAGCGCGACCAACATGCGCCGCGCCTTCCTCACGGGCTTCACGGGCTCGAACGGCACGGCGCTGGTGACGGAGGACAAGGCGCTCATGTGGACGGACGGGCGGTACTTCTTGCAAGCCGAGAAGGAGCTGAGCGCCGACTGGACGCTCATGAAGGCCGAGGAGCCCGGCGTCCCCACCCTGGAGGTTCGTTATTATGGCGTAGCGTGCGTGGCGGGCACCTCCGTCGTCGGAACTCACCCGTGGAGCATATGTGGTATGCAGGAATGGGTGTCCAAGAATCTGAAGGACGACGGCTGCTTCGGCATCGACCCCTACCTGACCTCTGTCTCTGCTGCGCGGTGCGTTGGCTACTGCTTGGTTGGTTGTCGTTGATTCTCAGTGGCCTCGTGTTCTCCTGGTGACTAACCTGTGTGGGCTCTGAACACAAACAGGAACCTGGAGAAGGCGCTGCGCGACACCAAGGTGGAGCTTGTTGCTGTCCACGAGACGGACAACCTCGTCGATTTGGTGTGGAAGGACCGCCCAGTGGTGGAGAAATCGCAGTTGCAGTTCCTCTCGGACAAGTACACCGGCCGGTCGGTGGCTGATAAGCTGGCAGACGTTCGCAAAGCCGTCAAGGACAAGGGTGCGGACGCTATTGTGCTGACGGCGCTTGATGACATTGCGTGGGTCTTCAACATTCGCGGCAACGATGTCGAGTTCAACCCCGTCGTGTAAGTGTTTGGATAGCCGCACCACTTGATCTGCGCTCTGCTCCAACGAACTGACACGTCTTGAATCAAACAGCGTTTCGTATGCCATCGTAACGGCGGACCACGCAACGCTTTACCTCAATGCCGCAAACCTGGACGAAGTGAAGGAGCACCTTCACATCAGTGGCGTCGAGTGCAAGCCATACGCCGATGTACTTGCTGACATCACGTCGTTCACGTCTGCGAACACCGACAAGAAGGTTCTCGTCGATCCGCTCCAGTGCAACGTTGCTGTTTTCTTGGCGATTCCGCCAGCGAATCGCAAGGAAGAGACATCGGTGGTGATGGCGCAGAAGGCGATCAAGAGCAGCGTGGAAATCGAGGGAATGCGCCAGGCGCATATTCGTGACGGCGCAGCACTCGTCAAGTTCTTCAGCTGGCTCAACAACGAGATGACCAGTGGCCGAGCGGACCAATGGGACGAAGTCCAGGTTGCTGACAAGCAAGAAGCGTTCCGCTCTGAGATGCCGGACTATGTGTCCCTGAGCTTTGACACTATCTCCTCGATCGGTCCAAACGGCTCGATTATTCACTATAGCCCCAAGCGCGGCGACTGCCCGAAGCTCTCGACGTCTGCGATGTACCTGAACGACTCTGGTGCGCAGTACCTTGACGGCACGACGGATGTTACCCGCACGCTTCATTTCGGCGAGCCTACCGCGTACGAGAAGCATTGCTTCACGCATGTTCTGAAGTCGCACATCGCGCTCGCTACTGCGGTGTTCCCCAACAAGATCGAGGGCGTCAAGCTTGACGCGATCACACGCGCGCCACTGTGGCAGGCAGGTCTGGACTACCGTCATGGCACGGGTCATGGTGTTGGTGCCTACCTGAACGTCCACGAGAAGGGAGTGGTAAGGATTGTGATGCCTTTGCTGGTGAGATGTGGTCCAGTTCTACATGCTCATGCTGCTACAATATCGTCCTCTACAGCTCCTGTCGTTCCGACTCAACCCGAATGGGCTGCTTATTCAAGATGGAATGATTCTCAGCAACGAACCCGGTTACTATCAGGATGGTCAGTTCGGCATCCGCATCGAAAGCCTCATGGTCGCGAAGAAGGTTCGTTCTATTACCGCATGCTAGAAGGCTGGGAGCTTCATCCTAACCTGCTCTGTCAATGTGATTGATTTCCAGGCGGCGCACATCAAAAGCCCTCTGAACCGCGAGTTCTGTGAGTTTGAGACGATTACGATGGTGCCGATCCAGAAGAAGCTCATCGACCTCACCCTTTTGACCGAGCGTGAGATTAAGTGGCTCGACGCTTACCACCAGGAGGTGCACGATAAGCTCAAGCCGCTTCTGCAGGATGACAAGGATGCGTACGCCTACCTCGTGAAGGAGACGGCTCCAGTTCATAACTAGCTGGCTGTGCCAGTCGTGGACAAACAGCAGTCGAACTCGAGAAAGACGGTAAACGACAGCAGCTCCCTGGGCGTTGTGACCTGACGTTGTATTCCAAAATCATCCGGGTCAGATTGAACATGGAAACACGTGAAGGCAGCACCACTTTGCCGAACCTACAAGCTCCGCTGATCGGGATACAATTGTGATCGCGTATTGAATGCGGCGTTGCCTATTATCACGAGGGTTGCAGCCTACGACGCACATCCTAGCCAACCTTCAACGGCGGGATCGCATGGGAGACCGGCTTTTGCGGCAATCTGCGCGCGGCGGAGGGCGATGTAGTTGGCATCGACGATGCAGCTGACCACTTGCAGCCGATTGTTGTAGCAGATCCCCTCCTGGCTCGAGCCTATCGGGTACTCGCACCGCTGAAACAGTGTGCCGTTGCAGACGTCGATGATTTCCCTGGTGAGGAAGTTGGTGCCGACACG
>JAADYF010000108.1:0-42168 GCA_023338175.1 Phytopythium delawarense
AGAGCAGCAGGAGCCAAGCCAACCATGGAGTGCAAGGTTGCTGTTCATCATGTCATCGACATCGGAGTTCCAGCAGCGAGTGATGAGCAAGCCCAACCAGCTCTCAAGGATGTCCAACCTCAATTTGCTGCACTCCAACCAATCATGGACGTGAGCATCGCCAGAAACTCCTGCCTATCACTTTGATTGTGCCCGTGTGCATGGCAATGATTTACATCGCGTGCACAGAGAACTTTGTCGGAGGTCAGCACGTCGTACGCCACCATGTGAGCTGGCCGGGTACGTTGACGCTGGTCGCCAGGAGAATGGAAAGGAATTCAAGAACGCACAGACAAACAATTCGCAGTCTCTTGCACTACCTCGCATCGACACCGACAACGGTCCTTGGCCGAACCCCAAAGCAAAAACAACAACAGCTAGCCACCCATGATGCACAGGGCTAGTAGCAGAAGCACGAGATGATCAAAGGAGACGTTGAGTTTCTCGAACTGAAGTCGCCAAGGAAGGCGGATGATCACCACATAAAGGCATTCCGCGAGCACGTTCAACTGTATTCTCTCGCGTGTTTTACTTCTTTTCTCCTTTGTCTTTTGTTTTTGAGCTTCATTCGAGGCGTGCAACACAACACAGTTGGAAAGGAATACCATCAACAACAACTCATGAGGCAACCACTACGGCCACTACGGCTCCTCGTCCAGCGAAGCGGCCTGCAGCAGCCTTCGTAGCACACACGCGACTTGAGCAGCCGTCGGACGCTCTGACGGCTCAAGCCGCACACAGGAGCGAGCCACCTTGACCACCTCTCGGGCCGCTGCAGCCGTCAAGCTTGTCGCCTTGGTGTTCTCGCTATCTCGGTCATCCTGCTCCGCAAAGTCAAGGTCGAGTGTCCCCGACACCACCGAATGTAGGACAGCAGCGACAGGCAGTGGCCGGCCGGTCTCGCGCTCGGTCGCGTGCGCGTACGGAATCTCGTGGGTCGCAAGCTCTGACAGCACGACGCCGAGCGAGAAGACGTCGGCTTTGACGCCGTACCGCTCGCCCATGATGACCTCCGGAGCCATCCAGAGAGACGTGCCGACGCCCGCAGTCAGCGTCACATCACTCGTCTCTCGCGTCGTGCCAAAGTCCGTGAGCTTGGCGCTGCGTCGGTCAGCCGTCAGCAAAATGTTGCGCGACTTGAGGTCTCGGTGCAGCATCGGCGGGTCCAGCGAGTGCAAGTACGTGAGTGCATGAGCCACCTCAACGGCAAGCTTGAGCTTGATGGGATGCCGGCGAAACCCACGCGGAGCTCCGTCCGCGCGAAGATCCTGAAGCATCGCGCCTAGGTCTCCGCCAGCCATCAGCTCCGAGACCGCGCAGACCTCGGAGAGAGCGTCCCAGGCCACGCCAACGAAGCGCACGATCTGCGGGTGGTCCATGGCCGCCATCAGCTTAATCTCGCCCAGGAAGGCGGAAATGTGCGTCATGTCGCGGCTCATGGACGGGTGCAGCTTCTTGATGGCGACGAGTTCGCCGCGGTACCAGCCGCGGTACACGTCTCCGTACGCGCCTCGACTCATGGCTTCGCCTATCTCGAGCTTGTCGAGCGGGATGCGAGCCGCGAGCACGACTGGGTCTTCCCACAGGTTCGAGCCGAGTCGAGCGTGGTTGTCGCCGATCAAGAGACTGCCGCTCCTGTCCAAAGGAGACACGGAACCTGTGGTTGAGCTTGCCGTCGAGTTCGAGCGATCTGTTGTCGTCAGTGTCGTCGGAGCCGAGTCGACGGCAGTAGTCGGATAAAAGCTGTCAGTGTCGCTCTGGGCCGTCACCTCGGGGGCCCATGACACACTGCTGCGCCTCCTCTGAAGCACATGACGACCCTCACGATCGAATTCGCCACTGGAACTACCACCTTTGCTCGCAAATAGCTCCGCAATGGCCGAGTCTTTGGTCTTGGCAGCCTCGTCATGAACGGAGAGACCGTCAAAGTCGACTGCGCGCGGATCGGCGCCGCGATTCATAAGGTAAATCGCCACGTCAGAGTGACCACCTCGGACGGCCAAGTGGAGGGCAGTACGGCCGCTCGATTGCGCTTGGGCGGCGACGTCGGCGTCACGACCAACTAACCGCTCTACACACCGGATGTGCCCGCCGCTTGCTGCTAGCAGCAGCGCGTTGTCCACCGCGTCTTCCCACAAGCTAGTCGCGAACCTCATGGACGACGAGGTGACGAGGGAGCTCCGCCGCTCGATGCTACGCCCAATACTGATGATCTTTCGCTGTGAGTCGCCAGACACCAGGGAATGGCCGGCTTTCAGCACCTCAGCGACGCGCTCACCGTCACCGCGCGACGACACCTCGAGCAGCTTGCGGCGCAGCTCTCCGACGCGGAGGAGCGCCACCATGGAGGCGTCGTCCATGCGCTGGGCGTACGCGACTGGAGTCCGGTCTGCGTTGTCTCGTTGGCTCGCACTCGAGCCTTGAAGCAGCAGGAACTTGACAACTTCGTACTGTCCGTGCTGAGCTGCCACATGAAGCGCCGACCGCCCGTCACGAGAGCTCTGAACATTGAGATCCACTTGGCGACGGTGGCGGCCAGTCAGTAGCGAGCGAACAAGCGGCAGGTGTCCACCACCCGCGGCCAGAAGCAGCGGCGGCTTCCCGTCCGCCCCACGAGCGTTCAACAGATCGAAGTCGTCGGTGCTCATGCGACGAAGCAGCTTCTCAAGCCCGTCGACGTCCCCGGAGCTCGCGACGCGGCAGAGCGCGGCCGTCATGGATGCCGATGGGTCGGGTTGTCGGTCATAGTCGCGGTCTCGGGACCGTTCACGGTCGCGGTCGCGGTCGTGGCGCTGGGAAGTGAGGCCCACATCTCGATGGCGACTGGACTCGGTCGGTGTGTTCGTGCTGCTGTTGGTCGTAGCGGTGGCAGTGGCGGAGCGGAGCACACCCATGCGGTCGAGCCGTGCGAGCCGACGCTCCAGGCCGGTCTCGCACCCGCGGAGGAAGTCCTCGTCACCCATGGCGTCGCGCAGCTTGCTCTTCTTCTTCTTCTTCTCGTCGCTGTCCGTGTAGTTGAGGCCTCCGCGAGTGGAGAACGCCAAGTCCCGCGCCGAGCGACTGGAGACGGCGTACGCGTCCGAGGAAAGCCTGCGACTGGAGCGCCGCGAGTAGTCTCCGCTGTCTCCGCTGCGGCTGCTCCCGCTCCCGCTGCTGAAGCTGCCTCCGCCGTGCGGCAAGAAGGTCTCCCTCGACATGGTGGCTGGGTTGGGTTCCGCTGGGAATGCACGTGTGCCTCTCGGTGGCTCCACCGCCTCGCCCACCAACTTGGAGACCGCGCTGGTCGACGAGGTGGACGCGGCAGGCTGCTGGATTCTCTGTGACGCTTGCTCGCCTGCTCCAGGAGAACTCGCCGTGTTCAGCACGAGGAGCGGGCGGCCGTCCGGCGTGATTGAGCAGCACGCCGGGCTCAGAGAGAGTGTGTGTTTGCCGCACTCGAAGAAGAATGAGCGGAGATGCTCTCCACTATGATGAAAGGCACAGCGTGAAGCATTCAAACTGTTCACGCTCGGGAAAACCAAGAGAACGCCATCAGCCCCGAAAGCATGCGCATCCTTATTGGCTTCACTCCGACCACTTGTTGCCACCAAGGTCAGCGGCACCAAGGGGCGGCAGTACATGGCGACGCCATCCGATGGCTGGAGAATCCAGCAACGATGCCATCAAGAGACTTGCAACGACTTGCATGCAGTTGGGTTCACATGGAGAAGCGCAGCTATCAACCCAACTTCAACCGTAGCTGCCCGTTTGACTTGCTGTTTGTATGCCACCGGCGTACCCGTCCGCGTGCTTGAAGTGAAAACGAGTTCACATATGGACAGCACCACCGGTCTCCATCCTCCTCCGGCTCAATGCGCACGCGCATGAGGATCGTGCTGTATGTTCGTCCGGACAATCCAGGCGGTCGAGCTCCCGTGGTGATCGCCACTGCGTCACCCGCCGACCGGTTGGCGTCTTCCGCTGCCGACGGCCTCCTCACTTGCCAATTCTCGCGCTTGACACCGCTTCTCATTCCCCCGAGCCAACCTGCCGCCGACAGCCATGCACTTGGACAGCCCGTCGACGCTGCAGCCTGTGGGAGGGTCCGCGAGGTGGGCCGAGAGCTTCTTCGGGCTGCCGGGCATCTTCATCTGCGCGTGCTTCGGCCTGCTGCTCGGCGTCGTGATCGAGCAGAACGAGCCGTCGGACACGGCCATCGTGTGGATCGGCACGGTCGGCGAGCTCTTCCTGCGCGCCGTCGGCTGCCTCGTGGCCCCGCTCGTCTTCTGCTCGCTCGTCGAGAGCCTGCTCGACCTGTTCGAGGACGGCCGCGCCGCGCGCGTCAGCAAGATCGCGCTGCTGCTGTACGCGCTCACGACGGTCGTCGCCACGTGCGAGGGCCTCGCGTTCGCGCTGGCGTTCCAGTACGTCTTCAAGCGGCCCGAGTGGACGGACACGATCAACAGCGAGCGCGTCACGCTGCAGCTCGCGTGCGGAGGCGACGACACGAGCATGTTCCTGCACCACTTCGCCAACGGCTCGATCGGGTGCGCAGCTGTGGCGAACGCCACCAGCTCCAGCGCCATGTCGAGCGCCGAGGCCGCGCCGTGGACGTTCTGGGTCTACGACGTCAACGGGAGCTTCGCGCTGTCCACGTCGAGCCCGAGCGACGAGACCATCACGTCCGCCACCATCAGTGAGTCGCTCACCGACACGCTGCAGGACCAGCTGTACTCGCTCGTGCCCAACAGCATCACTGCGGCGTTCGTGGACGGCAACCTACTGTCCATCGTCACGTTTGCGACGCTCTTCACCGTGGCGCTGGCGGCCCCCGGCCAGCGCCGCCTCGACAACCTCGCGGACGTGATCCGCGACCTGAACGCGGCGCTCATGCGCATGATCTCGTGGATCGTGCGCTTCTGGACGCCGTTCGCCATCCTGTCGCTGCTCGCGTCGGCCATCGGCGGCTCCACAGACCTGTCGACGCTCGTTAAGAACGCCGGGCTGTACGTCGTCTGCGACCTGTGCGCGCTGGCCGTGCACACGTACGGCTTCTACCCGCTGGTGCTCTGGTTCGCGGCGCGCACGCGCCAGCCGTACGCGTGGCTGGGCAAGATGTTCCGCGCGCAGCTCTTCGCCTTGGGCTGCGCGTCGTCCATGGCGACGCTGCCAGTCGTCATGACGTGCGTCGAGAAGACGCGGGTCATGCCCGTGACGCTGTCCCGCTTCCTGCTCTCGATCGGCGCAACCGTCGGCAAGGACGGCGCGGCCGCCTCGTACCCCATCGCCGTGCTCTTCCTCGCGACCGCGCAGGGCATCAGCCTGTCGGCCACGCAGATCGCGTCCGTGGCCGTGCTGTCGGCGGTCGGGTCCGTCGCCACGGGCCCGGTCCCGGCGGCGGGCATCATTATGATCGCGGCCATCTGGCGGAGCGTGCTGTCGACGGACCCGCCCATGGAGATCTTCAGCCTCATCGTGGGCACCGACTGGCTGCTCGACCGCTTCCAGACCGTCGTCAACGTCACGTGCGACACGGTCGTGTGCCGCATCATCGCAGCCCACGTGGTGCAGAAGCCCTTCGGCGCCGACGGCGTGCGCGACGTCGACGGCAGCTTCGACCCGACGCCGTTCGGGTCGGCCGACTCGGCCCGCGGCAGCAACGTGTCCAACACCATGGGCCGCGCGCCGATCGACAGCGTCGACCCGTACGATGAGCCGTACCAGTACTACCTCGACAGCGCGCGGTTCAAGGACAGCGCGCGCACGCCCAAGGGCGGCATGGACAGCGGCACCGGCACCGGCGCCGGCAGCAGGAAGCCCCGCGACGCCGTCGACCTGCTCCAGTCGCTCTGATCGCGGTGCGTCGACAGTAGTGTGTATTCATAGCGTAGGAACCCTCGAGCAAGGCAACACGGTGCAGTGCGGTCTCCATACGCTTGGCAGTGACGAAGGTGTCGAGGTCTCGCCCTTCGACGGGGTCACCTTCCCACTCATCGTCAGTCTGTGATACAGTCCATACAGACGTCGGCGGATCAACGGAAGGCTCTGGACGTCTGCCTCAAGGGCCACAGGGACGACACTCTATCCAATGTCGCCGCATTGAGGCGCGGAGGCGTTCAGCGCCGCCTGCACGTCTTTATCCGGAGCGACCGACCGAGAAGTGAGATCTGGTATCAAAGCTGCCCATGTGGGAGGTGAACCCATTGGCGGCCACCATGGAAGTGGCGGGCATAGTGAAGCCAAGTGAATCCGCCGAACCCAGCAGCGGCGTCCCTTATCGCGCGTACTGTAAGTCACAGGGCGAAGTGCACCCAGAAACACGCTATTGTGTCTTAGCGTCGCGCACGGTACTGCTGGTCCGGCTAAATTAATACGGCACTTCGTAATTGTCTCGTTTATACCTTCCAGGAGCAGGAGTTGCCTCCGTCCGTCTGCAGTTTGTGGGGTCGTCAGTGGCGTCCACCACCGCCGTCCATGAGGCGCTCGCTCCTGCGATGGCAGAGCATTCGCGGCCGCCACCACGGCTCGCTTACTGCGTCGCGGACGCCGATGCATCCGCCAACAACCCGCTTCCAAGGCCCTGAATAAGATTGTTGGGGCGAAAGATATCACCTTTTTTTTTTTCTTATAGTGTCGGACGATAAGACAGGGGGGACCGATGCCAAAAGTCCCACGTTTCCGCGCCAAAAAAGCAGTTATATATCACCTTTTCTGGAAACGCATCCCCCTCGTAAACCATTCCTCCGCTTTCTCCGTTTTCTCACAACACAGGCTTCTGCAACCCTCTTTGATACCATACTAGAGTATACTTGATCGAATACTCTGCTGCAAGCCGCGCGGTGGGTTCAGTCGCGGAAGAGTCAGTCAGTCGCCCACGGACTCGCGCTTTCGCCCTTATCCGCACAGGCGCTGGCCCTGACGCTCGAAGCTCCAGGCTCGAAGCTCCAAGGTCGAAGCTCGAAGCTCCGCGCCGCCTCTGCAGCCGGGACAGCGCGACTGGCCGGCCCCGAGGGACTCGCGAGGCGCCGCAACTCGCCTTCTGGACGCGTCGACGCCCCCTCGTGGACGCGACCCGCAGCGACGGAAGCGACAAGACCAGCGGCCTCGAAGCCAGAGGCGCACAGCATGCCGAGCAGCAGGTGGACGCAGCGCGTGGCCGCGATGGCAGCGGCGGCCGCGCTCGGAGCGACCGGCGCGCAGGCGGCGGCGACCGATTGGACCGTGTCCTGCACTGGCGGCACGTTCGTCGTCTCCAGCACTGGCAACTTGGTGATGGGGGACTGCAGCCAGCCAGCAAACACCTTCCGCTCGAAGGAGTTTGACGCCACTGACGGGATCAACCTCGTGATCAACGACGTCAAGGACAGTTTGGAGGTGTCGTTTGGCGACATTGGGACGCTGCCGAGCCTGTGAGTCGCTGTTGGTTGCCTGCTCCCGTTGCGTGAGAGATCTGCTGTTCGCTAACGAACATTTGCTGCTCGCTCCCTCCCAGAACGGTCACGGCCGGCAACGGGACCATGGCGCCGACGGTCATCGTCGCTGGAGGACTCGAAGCCTCAAACACATTCTACGCCTTGTACGGCCTCTTCGCGTCTCTTAATGGGGCCAATCGACGCTGCGAGTTATCTGACGCTTGTACTCCTTGACGCAGAACGCTCAACGACGTCAAATTAACGGATTCCACGCTCAAGCTCGCTACAAACGTTAACTTCCTGTGCGTGTTGTGGTTGCTGACTGGAAGGCAGTCGATGACGCCGATCGGAACTGACCCAACCTCCCGTTGGCTGTGATGCAGGTCGGTGGTGAACTCGAGCGCTACAAACATCAACACTTCGCAGCCGATCAAGCTGAATGAACTGTGAGCACTGCTTTCATGGCAACACCGTTGAGGCCGGTTGTACGCTGACAGTGAACTGCTTCCAGGGTGCTTGGAGGCACGTTCTCGGAGATTCCGGCCATCTTGTACCAAGCCGACTACTCAGCGATCAGCAACAAGACGTTCAAGTTGTACGTCCAACTACTCACTGTCACTGCTGTTTGCGACCGCGCCTGACGGTGATGTGGTGTGAATGGACGTGTTGATGGCTCTGCAGTTCGAAGAACGAACCCTTTTCCATTTCCATCGACGATGCGCAACAGCTGAGCAAGGAGGAATTCGGCTTCTTGCAAGCTAACGTGCAAGAAATCACAGAGATCGGCATCAACTGCAGTGAATCGTACAGCTGCACTTCGGACAGCGCTTCTTCGCAGTCCAAGAACGCCGTCGACAGCAACTTGCCCTTCCCGTCGGCGCCTTCCAGCTCAAGCGGCCGCAACAATACCGGGTCGAGCTCGTCGTCCAACTCGGCGGATGTCCAAGTCGAAGAGAGCGGCGACGGCCTCGGCACGGCGCTGATCGTCGTCATCGTCATCGTCGTGCTCGTGGCGCTGGGTCTCCTCTTCTTCATCGTTCGGCACTGCCGAGCCCGCCGCTCGGCAAGCGCGGCGAATGGCGGCGACGACAACACGGTGACGCTGATGGCGAAGGCCGAGACGCCCGGTGGAGGCAACCACCACGTCAAGGGATCGTTCATCTCGAGCGACGAGTTCCTGCGCACGTTCCGCGTGGAGCAGAGCGACGTGTCGCTGACCAAGTCGCTGGGCACAGGCCGGCTCTGGATGGGCGAGTACCAGAACAACAAGGTCATCATCAAGCGCATCGAGGCGGAGGTGACCGAGCCGTTCGTGACCAAGGAGTTCCGGAACCAGGCGCGCACGCTGGCGACGCTGAACCACCCCAACATCGTGAGCCTCGTGGGCGTCACCTGGCTTGCGGGCACGGACTTCGCCGTGATCGCCGAGTTCCAGGCCAAGGGGAACTTGAAAAGCGTGCTGTCCAACCTCGACATCGACCTCGACGTGACGGCCAAGCTGCAGATCTGCCTGGACATCGCGCGTGGCCTCGCCTACCTGCACGACCCGGAGCGCAACATGTGCATGAAGACGCTGTCGAGCCGCAAGGTGCTCGTGGGTAGCACCATGGCGTGCAAGCTGAACGTGTTCGAGTGCGTGTCGGCTGGCGTCAAGATCGACCGCGGCATTTCGTTCCCGTACGGCATGGGCGAGATCGCGTGGCTCGCGCCTGAGGTGATCACGCGGTCGGCCCCCATGGACGCGCGGAAAGCCAACATCTTCGCGTTCGGCGTGCTAGCGGGCGAGATCCTGACGCGCTCGACTCCGTACCAGAACATGGTGGACGAGCTCGGCAACACGCTGTCGGACGTGACGCTCGTCAAGCGCATCAAGGACCGCCGCCCGCTGTGTCCGCACGAGACGCGTCATGAGTATGCGCACGCGCCGCCGAGTCTCCGGGAAGCAGTCGAGGCGTGTCTGTCGTACGACACGATGAGTCGGCCGACGGCCGAGCAGCTTGTGCTCGCCATGGAGCGCGCGCTCGAGGAAGCGCGCACCGGCAGCATCTGAATGAGCGCGGAGGACCCCGCGGGGAGGCTCTCTCCTCCCACCACCTCCAGCAGTATGGATAGTATGCACACGAAGCCGTCGGCGGTTGGCCGCGGCTTACAACCAAGCGCTGCGAGCACGCGCGGAGACGTCGGCGATAGCGAGCACGCGGGCCGTCGAGAGCGCGATCCGGAGGGGGTGGGCGAGCCCGCGGGGTCTCCGGAGTTCTCGTTCTTCGTGTTGGGCGGCGGGGACGACTCGATCCTCTCGGCCCACTCGGGTCGCGTGTGACGCGCAGCAGCTTGACGGTCGCGTTGGATTTGATGAAATGAACTTGCATTTGACCCGCCGCAAAATGGCCGAATCATACAACCCGCAAGTCCTCGCAATCCAGGAACAAGCCGACGAGGCCACCCCAAAGCCGTAGGCGTCGGCCGCATGCGCGAGGTGCTGCAGGCACCGCATCGCACTCCATCAAGTCGGCGTTTCGAGCATTGTGGCGTCGTCCTCGATGTGAGAGCTCGAAACAAAGGCACCTTGAAACGTCGCAAAACATACCGTCTTCTGTCACTGGATTTGCACATAAACTAACATATTAGCAACAATAACCCGGTTATCACCGAATTTTCTCTAACGATTTAGTAATTTGGGTCAGTACAAACTGTCATAAATGGATAAAAACACACCCCGATCCGTAATTACTACCCATTTCTTCCACCTAGTTCTGTTAAAATTTGGCAATTCTCGTAAAAATGTCAACTTTTTTAGTGTTCATATTTAAACCAACCAGCAGCATCAAGCGATCATCTGCAAGTGACCAACATGGTGCGGAAGGAGCAGAAGGCTCGGGAGGTGACTGCGGACTGACTGTAAGCGTTGCTGCGTCCATGGCCATGCAGAGTGACAACAGCAGCGACGCGGGGGGCGACTGGGATGACATGGCCATCGTGCGGGTGCGTGCGCTCACCAAACGAAGAGGCCGCGAGCATTCGACGCCTGTGGCGGTGCTGACGATGGGCTGAATGACGCGTGCAGGCGTTCGAGGACGCGCTCGCGGACAAGCGGGCGGGAGACAGAGGCGGCCGTGCAAACGGAGCCAAGCGCGGCGGCAGGGAGAAGCGCTCGCCCGCTGGAGACCGACGCGACCGCGCGCCGTCGACCGGGACGGTGACGGAGGACAAGAGCAATGGCGGAGCAGCACCCAGTTACGCGCCGAACTCGAGCGCTTACCAATATGACAGCGCGGCGTACCAAGCCAGCGGCGCGTATGCTGCTGCTCAGACGCCAGCCTCCGCCGCTGGTCCGTACCAGCAGCACCACCATCAGTACCAGCAGCAGCAGCAGGCAGCAGCATCGGCGGACACGTACCAAGAAGCCTATGCGCAAGCGTACGCGGCCATCATGGCGCAGGTGCAGGCAGCGACGGCGTCGAGCGACGCGTTCGGTTCCTTCGCGCCGCATCCTCCGACGGGAATGTATGGCGCGCCGCCTCCGCCGAGCTTCCCTCCGCAGAGCCCTGCGTTCGGTCAAGCTTACGGCGCCGGCATTCCGCCGCAGCCGTTCGCTGGAGCGGCTGGATTCACACCGGCTGCACAAATGCACCATGCACCGAATGTCGGAGGTGACGACGGACTGGCGAACCTGCTGCTTGCGTGGTACCAGTCGGGATACTACACCGGACGCTTCCAGGCGATGCAGGAGATGAAGGCGCGGCCGCGGCGGTGAACATGATGATAGAACACCGACAGTTCAGTGCAATAGGTTGCTATGGATGGGTAATGGGGTGCATTCGAAACGAAATTGGCTGATTTTCGTAGCCGCCGCACTAGGCAAATGCTGTTCACGACACTAGATTCGATGTTGAAAGTTGATCCCATGGTTGGAGTGCAGCATACTGCCATGACGACGAGTTAGAAGACGACCATGCAGCTTCACAGTCGAACAAACGACTGCAGCTCTCACCTCCAAAGCAGATCCAGCTGCGAGTCGGTGATGGATCCAAACACGATGGGCCGCAAGTCTTCGATGCTGAAGCGAGCAACAACCAATGTGCACGGTGTCAGAACGGAGAGAGCGACGAGAACTCGTTGTGCCATCTAACCTTCTCGAGAAGAGGTCGTCGAGCGAGATCTTGTGCAGCAACGACTGCGCGGAGAAATAATTGAGGACGCCAGTGGACACGAGGAAGTGCTCGTGCTGGGACTCGTCTTCGAGAAGGAACGGGCGGTCGTACCACACCTTCGGTAGCACGCGGTGGATGCTCACCGCTTCGTCAGCGCAGGCGTCGACAACAAAGCGCACAAAAGCGCATGTCTCGGAGATGGATTGGCTGCAAAATGGCTCGACTGTGACTCCGACGTCCAAACCACTGGAAGCAATTGCAGATGCGAGCATACCTGCTCAGGAGCGTCACGTTGATGCGAAAATTGACCAGCGCGGAGTAGAACACTTGCAGTTCTTCTTGTGCGACATCGTCGATCGCTGCGCCACGCAACTTGATCAGAACAACAGTCGCCTCGTGTGATTTTGGGCACACTTGCGATTTCTCACCGTGAAGAATCATCCATACTCGCTCGTACTGGATCTGCTGCTGGGCTAGTTGAAGAATCAGCGACTTCATTCGCTGGTTGTCTGCGCTGACACGAACACGACGATAAGTAGCGTAGAGGTCCAATCGTTCGAGATGTCAAGCTGACAAGACTGTACCTTCGAATACGCCGCGATGGAGAAGACTGATGCCGTTTCGTTCATCGACGATCATATCAATGGGGGCTGGAAGTTCTCGCTCGACAAAAACCACTTCGTAGTCGTTCTGCAGCTCGTCAAGCAAGTCGTCCTGCCCGGCCCATAACAAGAAAGCAACAACAACAGAGATTCAGTCAGCTTATCGAAACGCAAGCAGCGGGCGAATTCGTGCAGACTCACCTGATTGAGAAGTTCCATGGAGCACAGGAGTCGTACTGGCAGACGCTCAGCTGCAGGAATGACAGTTTGTCGCCCCTTTGGCGCCACACATCCGTCGATCGCGAGTTTTTGTCCAAGCTCGCCGCCATTGGCCCCAGCCAAGTCGCTTGAACCACACGATGACCCTGCCATCGAGTCGTATAGTGTTTGTAGTTGTTTCCAGTATCGCGCACCCAGAGCTTGCTTGTACTTGGTGCTGTAAAGAAGAGCTGCGAGAACTCTGGAAGTCATTGATGGTTGTCCCTTGTTGCACTGCACGCACAACAAAACCAATCTGTGCAATGACAGCCATTAGACACTGGTAGTCGAAGGCATTACAATGGAAGACATACCTGAGGGCGTGAACCCACAAAGCTTCACGGAAGCTCGTACACGCTTCGACAACCTCCTCGTGCGTCGCAACCTCTGGATTGAGGCGGATTTTGTTGATTTTGCCGAGTAGTTGGCAAATAGTTGCTTGAAGCTTGCCCAAGTCCGCAGTCGCGAGCGCTTCTTGCATCGAAATGTTGCGAATCACCAATAGCTTTTTGCGCGCAAGCTCCCACAGTGCAGGCCGTGCAAGCTTGTTCAGGTTGTCTTCAAGAGTCTTCCCGATGTCGTGGTCGTCTGGTTGCTGTGGCGTCGACGTGCGCTCTCCATTGGCTTGCATCGACTCACCCGCCCAATCGCAGCGCATGAACATGTCGCTGAGAAGGTAGTCGGTCCCTACAGCTTCGCTGCCAGGTATATCTTTCAGCTTGAGCGCTGGACTTCTGGCGGTCGAGTTGACGTGAGATTCTGCTGCATGTGAAGCTTGTTTTGAGGCGTTTTGATCAACACCATCCTTTGCGACGGTCGCGGTATCTCCCGCTTTCTTGACCACTGCCAGGATGTCATTGGTCTTCTCCGGAGAAGCATCTGCCATTTCAATCGCGCTATTCGTGTGCCTCTCCTCGCTCTCGTAATCAGGAAGACAGGTCAGCACGGATTGCTGCCTCCAAAACGACGGAACAGCCATCATCGCCCGCGTCAGCGAAATCGGCGAGAGCATCAGTGATTTCAGGAGGCGGTCCGACTCCGCAATTATCCGATCAGGTGCCGCTTTCAGCTTGGCTTCGTCTTCGGCAAGCAGACGTGGGTTGAGGATGACTTGTCGAAGATTCGACGACGTACCGCCGATGTCTGACTCGGTCTGCATGTGGTGGAGCGTGGTCATAACGAGCTCGCCTTGTAGGATGTTCGGGACGTCCACGTCCGCGATGAACATAGTATTCAGGTTCTTTCGAAGCACCGCCTTGAAAATCGCGGCCGACTGCTCCCCGAGACAGTCATGCTTGGACTCTCGGGTGGTCATGGAAACATCCAAAACGCGTCGTAGACGCGCGGGTCTGGGCTCTTGGCTCTGCTTGGGAGGAACCGACGGATCTGGCTGCTGTAATCCTCGTCGCAGGTGAGCGAAGTCACTCGCCGAGCCGTACCATTCATCAAGACACATGTCTTCCGTCGGCGCGCTGCTGATCGGCATTTCTTGCACCAGGGACGCAAGTCGCCTTCCGCTTTCTCGAACAAGTTGGTCGACCCAAGTGGTCGGCACAACTGCTTCAGGAACAGACTGCACGTCGACAGGCTTGAAGACGGGGAAGGAGTCCTGGAAATCCTCCCACCGATCTGGCGGGAGTTGCTCATCCGAGTTGCGACGTCCTCCCGCATTCGCTTCATTGCTCGGCATCACTTGAGGCCTGCACCACACACAGAGCAACAGAATTTCAGTGCAGCTCCATCGCCAGCAAGAAGGATACAATCGACAGTACGCTTTCTGCTCTTGTGTCTCTCGGTCCAGGCCGACGCGCGGGCCCCACACCACCACCGCGCGCGACCCGGGGCCAGCGCCAGACACCGCGCCGTCCTCTCGCCAGTCGATCCTCATTCGCGCCATCGACAGCTGCAGCGTCGCCTCTCGCGTTCCTCCACTCCCAGCACCGCCTCCAAGGGGCTTCTCACCGCCATCTCCGCCTCCACCACGCCCAAATTCTCGCATGGACAGCGCTCCCATCGTCAGGCCGCGTCCAGACGCTGGGCCACAACAACAAGAGGTCAGCACCACGAAGCAACGCCCTACACGCCCGCCCATCAAGCCACGCGCACCCTCCGAGCGCTCCATGTTCCCCTTCCTCCCGTCAAGTCGACCGCCTGTCTCGCTTTCCTTTCCCTTCGGACACGAGTTGAAGTTGCAGACTACTGCGGGCGAAGAAAGTAAACGGCCACGAGTTGAAGGTCTCCATTCCGCAACTACTTCCCTGTTTTTTCATATGATAAATCCTCACTGAGTTGCTAAATAAGGGGCTTCCGATCTGATAATTTACCGTCACCACCATCTTGGATGGGTTGTCAGAGCCACCATCATGGTCACCATCACGGACACCATGACCGCCTTGATCAGTCGGAGAAGACAGGGTCGCTGGGGCGAAGCTGGGCGGCGGCGGCGGCCGAGAAGGCCGAGATGTGCTGCAGCTGCTCGGCCGAGAAGCGGCGCTCGCGCGTGAGCTGCAGCAGCAGCACCTGCAGGTCGTCCTCCAGAGCGCTGGCCTGCGCGATCTCGAGCTTGACGGCCGCGCACTTCTTCTCCACCTGCCGCAGCCGGTAGTAGTGCGTGTCGAGCTCCGTCTTGGCCAGCGCCGTCTCCACCTTGACGTCCGCGATCTCCTTCTGCAGCTGCTCCACGTCCTTCTCCGAGTGCGCCAGTCCCATGGCCGAGCTGCCGCGCCGGAGCAAGCCCAGCAGCGAGTTGCTGCGCGTCTGCGGCAGTGGCTGTCCTGATTGCTGTTGTTGCTGTTGCTGCTGCTGTGGCTGTGGCTGCGCCTTGAACTGCTCCGCGTCGCGGATCTGCTTCTCCGTCGTGTACTTCTGCGCGATGGCCAGGTCGCGGTCCTGCAGCAGCTTGGACAGCCGCGACTCGAGCAGCGCGATCTGCTCCTTGCTCTCCTCCCGCTGCCCGCGCAGGTCGAGCAACTTGTCGTCGATGTTGTTCCATTCGCGCCGCGCCAGCGACAGCTCATCCCAGACGCTCTCCAGCTCCGCTTCGACTGCAGCGCGCGCGTACTTGTATTCACTCCGGTTTTGGAAGTGCTCCGAGTGATCGATCGGCGGCGGATCGATCGGGATTGGCGCGTCGCCAATGAAGAACAGCTCGTCTGGAAGCGGGTCATGCACGCTCTTGAGATCTTCGAGCGACGCCTGCAGCAGCCATCGCACGAACGGCTCGTAGACGCTCAGCTCCTTTGTTGGTGGTGGGAGCAACAAGGCGTCTGTGGGCTCGGCCGTCTCGGCATCAAGCATCGTCGTGTCGGAGCAGTCGATCGCTTCAGCCATTGGCTCGTCGGTGTCGACGTCTTGCTGGACGGCGCACGTTCCCGCCATCTCTGCTTCGAACCACTGGAGTGGCGCTAGTGAGTGTGTGGCGGCTGGGATTCCCCATGGAGTGTTCAGCTCATTCGCCGCTCGATCAGGTCGGTGAACAGGAGGATCTGCATCGTCCTCGCTTCAGACGGCGGGTAAGTGCATGCTCGGCAATGCTGCTGCAGTATTTATACCACGACCGCATTTAGCATGGCCGTCGCCGTCTTGTCTTGATGGGGCTGCCATTGTGCCATACCACCGTCGTCATCAACACCCGGAGCCAAATCAAGTCGGGGAGAAGCATCGCTTCGTGTTGTGCGCATGATACTTTACCTATCTATGGCGTGGTAGCTCCAGGCGACTCACGGTCCGTTGCGGCGGGGGAATCAGCAGCGGCATGATCACTCAACGTCTCGCCCCAGTCACCGTCCTGTTGCCGAGGCGCATCATCACCAATCGGCTGCATCTCGTCGTCGTCAAAGTCTTCGTCAGACTCTTCACCATCCGAGGCGTCGTCGTCATCCGTTGATCTGGAGTAGCTCTCACTGAGCAGCTTCTGCAGCGCGTTCGCCTCGTCCGTACGGCGGAGTGACGCATACGCCGTCTGCGCGCACTTCAAGATGAGTCGGCGGTTCAGCACCCGCTTCCGATCGCCATCGACCGCCGAGAAGTCTTCAAACAGGTGGATGACTTCTTCGTAGCGACCCAGCCGCAGGTTCGACGACATGCCGATCTCGGTCACGGCAATGCCCAGCGGGATATGCTTGTTCAAGCGCAGCGCTCGCACAATGTCGGCGACGCGCTCCAGATCGCCCATCATGCCGAGCTTGAAGTAGAACGCGACGACCGTCTCGAGAGCCGCGTACTTGATCGGGATGCTGCGGTCCAGCGCGTAGACGATCAGGTCGTCAACGAGCTGCACGCGTTTGCACTGCACGCACGTGATGACGGCTTCGCACACGGCAAACGCGTTCCACTCGAGCACATGCGGGTACATGGCGAAGAAGTCGCGCAGCCCCTTTGCTGTCTTGATCTCTTCGTCGCCTCCTGCGATTAGCAGCGCGTGCAGGAGCGCAGTGATCACTTGAGAGCTCGCCGGCAACTTGTGCGCGTCCATGACTTCCATGAGCTCATGCGCGACGTCGAGTCGGTCGGAGCGGTTGTCGAGGGTGACGTCAGTAACGACCTTGCGGAGCAGACCCTTGGACAAGCGCTCCTTCAGCTCTCGGCTGGCTGTGTTGGACTCCATCACGTCGCGATACAGTTCGACCATCTCGTCTGCATGGTCCAGCTCCCACAGGTTCTGCATGCAGATCTCGAAGCGGAACTCGGTGAACTGCGTCATCGGCGCGTCCTTCGGGTGGGCGTAGAGCTTCATCGCCCGACCCAGATGGCCGTGGTCGGCCGCCATGGAGATGATCGTGGGCAGCAGCGACAGCGGGACGGTCTCGCCCGGCATGGAGGTCGTCAGCTCTTCACAGAGCTGCAGCACCAGCTCGCAGTCGTTGAAGTCTGGGTCCTTCAGCAGCGCGTTGAGCAAGTGGAAGTACGACACCTTGCCGATCTGGATCTCCCTCGCGCGCAGCAACCGCCGCAGCTCCAGCGCGCGCATCGACTCGCCCAGGTGGCCGCACGCGACGAAGACGGCGTCGCTCAGCAGGCGCGACATGATCACGTCGTTGTACGCGTCAGCGCCATTCCCTTGACTCCCTGTCTGCACTAGCTGGTTGACCAGGAACTTGTCCAGCACTTCGCGGAACCGCTGCTGTTGGTTGAGCGCCAGCGCCAGGTGCTCGCAGATGACCACGCGGTGCTTGACGACCGCGGCGAACTGCGGGAAGACGTCCTCCCACACGTACGCCACGGCCTCCACCTGCACGTAGTCGCGCTTCTGGCGCAGGTTCCACAGGAACTTGTCCAGGTGCCGCGTCATGGCCTTCTGCTGCCGCCGGGTCTGCTGCCGCGGACTCTCGCCAGCCACCGGCGGGCTGCTCTTGTCCGCCGCCGCCAGCAGGCCCTGCAGGCCCCGCTTGGCTCTCTCCAGGATCACGACAGGCAGCTCGACGCCCTCGCGGTGACCTCGCGACCCTGTCAGCAGCGCGCCGAGCCCAAGGCGAGCGCCGCGGTCATTGGCTGCGCGATCCGCCGCCGCGCGCGTCTCCCGGCGCGTCTTCTCCGCCTCGGACGCGACCGCCGTGGGCGCCCGACGCTGCCCGAAGAGGTCGCGGTTGCTCAGCCGCCGCTGCCGCTCCTTCTCCGTCTTACCGGCGTCGGGAACATCGGCGGCAGCGGCAGGAGCGTCGACCGCCTCGGGCTGCTCCTCTGCTTTACCCGACGTCACGGCGCGCGCCTGGGCCTGCAGCTGCCGCGAGAACCGCCGAGGCGCCGACCAGCGACCCGCGGACGCCGAGGAGGCTCGACGCAGCACCGCCTCGGCCAGCATGGCGCCGCGCGCGCAGGGGGAGGGGCGAGGAGGAGCGGAGCGCGCGGACGTCCGCAGCTTCCGGCAATGCCGCCGCGGGTTTGACACTCCCTGCTTTGTGTGGCCAGCTCCCAAGTGGCGCTCAAGCAACCTTCAAGCGACCTTCAAGCGACCTTCAAGCAACCTTTCTCTAGAGTATACCATTCATGCGTATACCTATGTATACCGGCGCTTTCATGATGTCCTGTGTCCGCATTAATCCGCCTCATACGGACTTTATAAATTTAAAAAGAGACACTTCATCCCGAATGAAAGAGCGCGGGAACGGCTCCAGACCGACCCCCTGACGAAGAAGAAGCCGCCCAAAAGCGCGGGGCAGCCGGCCAGAGGAGGCCTTCCGACCGACCGAGGAGGCGCCTGCCTGCGTGCCCTTTCCTGCTCGTCTGCGGGCCCCGCGGCTGCCTGCAGCTGCTCCGTCTCCTCCTGCGCCGCCGCCGCCCGTTTCCCGCGTCGCGGACACCCTCTTGTGGCCGGAGCAGTCGCTCCATCCGTCCGGCGCCTCGGCAATCAACTCCGCAGACCTGCCACTGGCACCGACACCGGCACCGGCACCGGCACCGGCGGCGGCATGGCGAGCTGGCTCAAGAAGAAGCTGCAGCTGGTGGCGGCGCGCGCGTCCGACGCGCTGGCGCAGGCCGCCGACATCGTGGCGCCCACGCTGTACGAGTCGCGCGTGGACGAGTTCCACCACCGCTGGCAGACGGTCGCGCGCTTCCTGGACGCCGTCATGGCGCGCGAGCTGGACGCGGCCGAGCAGCGCCGCATGCTGCTCGACTCGCACACGCGCGACTCGCTGCAGAAGCTCGTGCTGCTCATCTACAAGGAGGAGAACGAGTACGACCGCCTAGAGCTGTCTATGGCCCGCCAGCGGCCGGCCGCGCTCAGCGACCCCGACGACGGGCAGACCCAGCAGCAGCAGCACGCGCCGCGCGAGTGCCTCGAGTACTTGTTGGAGAAGCAGATCATCTCGCACCTGTGCGAGTTCGGAGTGCGCGACCAGCCGTGCGGCATCATGTCGCTCTCGCTCCAGTTCGTCGCCGCACTGCTCAGCAGGTACAGCCCTGCGGTGTCCTTGTGCTCTCCATGCTGCGCTAGCTGATCAACTCTCTCTCTCTCTCTTCATGCAACAGAGTCAACTACCCGATCCTCCCGACGCGCGAGGTGCACGTGTCGGTGGTGGCGCTCATCCAGGCCGCCGCGCGCAAGGAGGTCGAGGACTCGGTCGTGCGCAAGTGCCTTATCAACCTGCTCAACGTGCTGTGGAAGAAGCTGCGCGGCGACCCCGTCCAGACCGAGTTCTTCTTCCTCAACGCCGACCGACTGATCGTGCGCAAGTCGGAGGTGGTCGCGGATCCCATTCGCCCGTCGCGGACGCGCACGACCAGCAGCGACTACACGCTGCAGTCGTCCGTGCACCAGAACCAGAGTGAAGTCGCCGAGCTGATCCTGTTCACCGCGCTGCTGCCGCACATGTACGCGATCGGCAAGATCGGCGAGAAGTGCCGAGAAGCGCTCGTGATCGCTGCGTCCGTGCACGAGCGCGCGCTGTGCCGCTTCGTGCTGCAGCTGACGCCGTTCTGCCACTACGCGGTGAACGGCGTCATCGCTGCGTATGATAATCTGCCCAAGACATTGCCGGACGTAGCCACGACGTCTCGAGGAGCTGGCTCCAGCTCATCGCTGGCTTCTCCAACATCTCGCGGCGGCATCGACGTGGAGATACGGGACCTGGCCGTGCGACTGCGGTTCTGCTGCACGCTGTCAATGGTGGCGCGGTTCGAACTGGTCGACATCGACGACAACACCGGCGAAGAAGTGCGCCAGTCGATCGCCGACGAGTTGCTTTACCAGTTCCGCGCGCGCTTCCTGGAAGGACCGCTCCTTGAGGGCTTGCTGAGCACGTCCGAAGCCGCTGCACGCACGGCAACGCTCTACGCGCGCATTGTGCTCGAGGAGTTGACCGCGTGCGGGCATGACACACGAGCGAACCCGCTGCTGACCGAGTTCGTCGACTTCTTGCTCCAGCGTAAGTCGGGGACCGTGTCGATGATCAGGAGCCGATCAGATGGCAGCGGGTCGTTAACCGACGATAACCACCCAAAGGAGAAGCTCGCACCGCATCCAGAAGAGGACGGACTGCCGGTCGAGTTGCTGCCGACGAAGCTGCTGCACCGCATGGACTCGCTCTCCAGCTCGCTGAGCATCGCGACGATCGATCTGTTCACGTACTTGCTGGACCTGCAAGACACCTACACGGACAACATGCTGCTTGGGCCTTCCGTCGGTGTCGACACGAAGCAAGACTCGAGTGAAGGCGATTCTGCGAGTGCTGATGCTGACAACGACAGTGGTGCGACCCGGAAGAGCCTTGCGCCAGCAAGCAATGGCGCGATCTGGTTCGCCTCTCGCTTCCCCGAGTCGGCGGTGGCGTCGAACGTGCATCTGTGGAAGATCCAAGCGTTTGCAGGCAGTGATGGCGACATGGAGATTCCGGCAGCCGATGACAGCGAGGACCAGGTGCTCTCGCTCTTGTCGTACATTGCCGACGCCGAGTACGCGACGTGCCAGCGGTTCCCAGGAACACCCGACGACACGGACGAGAGTGACGACGATGGTGACCGAGTCGCGAACGATGAGGAGACGTGGACGGCCTCCAGCTCTCAACAGGTCTCTTCTCCGTCCAGCAAGACGCGGAAGAGTGCGTCTGGTACCCGAGCTGTGTCTCCAAAGACGTCACGCACCGCGGCGACTCGGAATGCGGTCCGGCCTCTCAAGGAGGTTTATTTAAGTCTGACGCTGCCTTCGTTCTCGCCCGTGGTGCCCCCCGAAGTCCAGCAAGAGCGGTCCGCGAGCGTGATTGGACTCCAACAGTCGATCAGCGCGGACCAAGCAGCCGGCAGTGTCAGCCCCGCAGCAGTCAAGATGCCGCTGTTCCTCCGCATCGTGTTCAACCGAGCGGAGCGGATCCTCGAGAATTCATTCCACGAGAACCTGGCGCTCTCGGGTCTGGTGTATGCGCTGGCCCAGAAGTCGCGGTGCTCGTCCGTCGTGTTCGATCTGAACGAGTCCCATCCAAGCGGCCTGAGCCTGCGCTCCATCCTGGAAGACGTGTACAACGACGCTCTCCGGCGGATCAACCGTCTCTCGAACGGGTTCGAGATGGTGGAGGAGCTGCGCAAGCGGCTGGTCCAGGACGACAACGACGCGACGCTGAACGACCACGAGGCCGAGTCGCGGCTACTCTGCGGCTACGTCGTGCTGGAGGAGATGCTCAAGGAGCTGTGCTCGCTGCTGTTCGCGCGAGAGCGCGTCAAGGCGCTGCCGCTCAAGCCGGAGGGGTACTACCTCGAGCCCAAGCGCTCGTCGACGGCGCGGCTCCGCGCGGTCTCGTCCGAGACGCTGTTCTCTGACGCGGGCTCCACCGACCCACTCTCTCCTGGTAGCAGTGAGGCGGCCGGCCAGCCCGGCAACATCTCGAAGGAGTTCGAGCAGATGCTCGCGGAGGCCGAGTCGAGCATGGAGAGTCTGCTGGTGTCGACGGCTGGCTCGCAGCCTGATGATGCGGAGTAGAAGTGGCGGATGGCGAGGCCGATTGGAGCAATGCCGACGGCCGTGAGTGATAGGTGGAAGGACTCTAATTATCGAGAGCAAGTGCCGAGCTGGCGGAGAGGAAGACAGAGGCAGCAGCAGGAGCAGACGACGAGCATGGCCCATGGCATCTCCATGCTCCCTTTTAGAAACGTTAGAATTGAACATGTGGAGCCAACAGAGTGTGGACGCGAAGAGCTCCGTTTCTAAACGTCTGCTGTTAGAACTGATGGGCAGCATTCCACCACGAAGACAAGGACGAGCATGAGCGGCGCGGAGGAGCAGCCGAAGCCCGTGCTCCTGCACGAGTACGACGAGGAGGACGAGGAGCAGAACCCGGGCGCCTTCATGTGGATCGAAGGCGACTCGCTCGCGCCGCCGTGTCAGAGCGACCGCGACGTGGTGGACAAGATCGTCGAGATCGCGCAGCTCTCGCCTGACGACGTGCGTCTTGCGTCGTCTTCTCCCACCGTCGCGCTCTAGGCCTGCTAGGGGCGCAACTGACATGGATACCAATGCTCTTGACGCAGATGCTGTTCGACCTGGGCTGCGGCGACGGGCGGATATGCATCGCGGCGGCCACGCAGTTCGGCTGCCGCGCGCGCGGCGTGGAGATCGAGGAGTTCCTGATCGACCGCTTCCAGCAGCTGATCGCGGCTAACCAGCTGCAGGAGCGCGTAAGCGTCTCGCACGGGGATCTGCTCAAGGAGGACTTGTCGGCCGCGACGGTCATTGTGACATACCTGCTGCCCGAGGCCATGGACGCGCTGGCCGACAAGTTCAAGGCGCTGCTGGCGCACAAGGAGCGCGGCGTGCGCATCATCTGCAACACGTGGGGCATCCGCGGGCTCACGCCTTCTGCGCGCTACGACGCCGGCAACTACGGCAACGTGACGCTGCTCGTGTACAAGAGCGATCCGTGAGGAGGGCGGGGCAGGGGAGCGGGCCGCGCGCGCTCGGGACAATAGATCGATCGTATTTGCACAAAGCCGTTGGTCGTACACGCCCAGGGAGGCGCTGCATCCGCCGCCCGGCCAGTCTATTCCGCTTTACCCACGCCCACCGCTGGCCACCGCGCGTCAAGCTTCGTCTCGACCCTCGCGGCGCGCCTAGGCCGACTTGTTGAGGCGGTGCACGACGAAGACGCTCGTGTCGAGGTAGGCGAGCGTCGTGTTCTTGATGCACTCGCGCTCCTTGGAGGACAGGTCCGAGTCGGGCTTGGCGGCGCTGCACTTGTCCCACGCGATGGCCGTGATCTTGGAGATGGCCTGCTGGATCAGCGCGCGCTGCTGCTCCTCCAGCAGCATGGCCTGCACCTCGTTGGCGCCGTAGCCCGCGCCGGTGGACGGCGACGCCGACGGACCCGCCTCGAACGACGACGCGGCCGGCGCAGGCGAGCTGTAGTCGTACGACGGCTCGTCGTACGTTGAGTAGGGGGACGAGTCGCTGGCCGCCGGCTCGGGCGCCTTGCCCTTGCCGAACCCGAAGAAGGACATGCTGGTCGGAGGTGCCGAAGGTGTCGGTGATCTCTCTCAAGCTTGCGGTCGAAAATGCATGGTCGCTGGCGATGGGTAACGCGAGAAAATTCACAGGATGAGCGGAGTATTTTCAGTATTTACGGAATTAGTATCCAACTTGCAGTTTGTCGTGAAGCAGCAAACTCTGTCAGAACATTTTTGATCTAAATTAGTATATCTATTCTGTTTTCAACTTTTATTGAAGACTTGCATAATATGATACAACATATAAATTCATTCTCAATCTACCCGGCAACCGTGAAGTTGATGACCGTCAAGATACGCCACTTTCAATCCCCGAACTCCAGCGCCATGGCCGACACGGTAGACTGGCGGCTGATCGCCACGTTCCTGGGAGGCGCCGAGCAGTTTCCGCTGCTGGCGCTAAACCGGGCGTTCGCGCACTCGCCGCTGCGCCACGACTTCTTCCAGGCGGCGACGTGGCGCGTGCCCGTCACGAGGGCCGCGGCCGAGCGCGTGCTGCCCTCGCTGACGACCCGCGCGTCGGTGCGCCACGTGGAGCTGCACGCTGCCTGGCAGCAGAAGTTCCTCGCGCAGCTGCCGGCGCTCGAGAGGCGACTGTGACGACCTGGAGCTGTCGTGCCACATCCCCGCGAGCGTCACGAGCCTCCGCGTCACGGGCGTTAGGAGCGTGAGCTTCGCCAACGTCCGGCACCTGGAGAACCTCGAGGCGCTGCGCATCCACGCGCCAAGCGTCAAGCACGTCGAGCCGCTGTGGTCCATGCCGAAGCTCCGCCGCGTCCACTTGGAGGGCATGTACGACATCTCGTTCGTCGGCGACCTGCGCTCCGTCACGTCGCTGACAGCCGTGGGTGCGGAGGTGGACGCCGTTGACGTGTCGATCCTGATGGGTCTGCAAGAACTGAGGTTGAGAGAGTGCGAGATCAGCAAGTTCGCTGCCCTCGTGCCCTCGTGACCGTCGCGCCGGGACTCAAGGCGCTGGATATCAAGGACTCGGTGGTCACGAGCGACAACTCTCGCATGACCAAGCTTTTCTTCGTGTGCGGACTCACGAACGTCGAGACGCTTGACCTGCGCGGGACGGACTTTATGGGGCATGAACGCTTGGGCCCGCTCCGTGGATTAAAGGACTGCGGGAGCTGTACCTGTCCGAGTGCTTCAGCGACCTCAAGCCGCTCGCCAGGATGAAAGACCTCGAGGTCCTCTCGCTGATCGGCACGACGACAACCGACTGGCGTGTGATCGCAGCATTGAAGAAGCTACGCACCGTCAACCTGTACAGCTCCATAAAAGATGAGGACTCGAACGAGACCTCGATGCCGGCGCTGGAGAGTTTGCCGGCGCTCACACGGTTGAAAGGAGCGCCGACACTGTCGCCGGACCACCCGCTCATCCATCTGCGGGAGATTGAAATCATTGGCGGCCAACACCACACGGTCAAGATCCAAGCTGGCTGCTATTATCCTAACGTGCTCACGGTCGAAGTTTCCAGCTTGGTGGACATGAAAAGTCTTGCCCAGTGCTTCCCGAACGCGACATCGCTGACACTCTTCGCCCCATTCGATGCGAGTATCATCGAGGTGCGCTCGCTCAGGGCGCTCGCCCGCCTGACAAGCCTGCATATCTTCGGTCGAACGCGTGAGAGCTGCGATGTGTCATTCCTTGACAGCTTGACCAATTTGGAAGAGCTGAAACTTGTGGCTTTGCGGGTCGAGAACTTCTCCGCGATCCGTGGGCTGACCAAGCTGCGCGCGCTGCAGCTAACGAGGTCGCGTGTGCAAGACATCACCGCCCTCGCTGGGTTGTACGAACTGCGCGACCTCGACTTGGTCGGGACGGAGGTACGTGACGTGTCGTGTCTCCGGGACCATCCGCATCTCAAGACCATTTCACTACCGGAAGGCGCGGATCCTAGCCCGTTGCTGACCGAGAACGGAGTGGCGCTTCCCTGTGCCGTCCACATCAGCTGCGATGGGTCCACGGCATGGCCGCCGCAGGAGTGAAACAGCACGCCGTCATCCCGAGCTGGGTGTCTCGCTACGGGCATCGTCTTGAAGGTTTGGGGCGGAAGGGGACGAGACTTGCGTTACGAAGCCGCTGACCGTGGACACGCAGCTGGAAAGGCGAAGCGAGCGCCAAGAGAGAGCAGAACCGGTGACGGCAGCTAACTGCACAGCCTTGGCGAGTCATTGATGCATGTCTAGCATGATGCGAAGATACCTCGATTCGAGGCTCAATCGCAACTGATTTGTTTTGTCTGCATCGACGAGCTGGAGCTGCCACCAACTGGGAATCTGATCATTCACAACCTGCCCAAACCAGTGCACAACTTTCGCTCAGCCATGTAACGGACCATCGTCGCTTGCCACATCTGGTCTTGTCCGTGACGCTTGGAGACGGCGAGGCGCCAGGAATGGAGTGAGCTCGCATCGATGAGCCTCAACACACTGGCTGGGGACGGAGTCGTGGCGCGAAGTCCTCACAACAACAGCCGCGCTGAAGATGACCGCCGCTCCTTCACCTCACCGCGCACGCTGCTACCTCCGCTCTCTCCTTCCCATGCTGACCGAGTTGAGTCTCCCCCGGCTATCGACGCCCGATGTGAGACGATCTCGTGGCAATCTAGATCGCCCAGTAGCAAGCCTCCATCGTCACTCCGCAGAGCCAAGGTTTATCCTCGACTGCAGACGCTAGAGCAGCTCGTGGAGCGCCATGTCGAGGCGATGCACGATGGGAACTTCATCGCTCGCAGCGAAGCGCGATGGCAGAGCTTCCAACACACTCTAGACGTTTCCGATGGTGTCCAGGGTCGGGAAATGGACCCTGACAATGTCCGCGCATACCAGATAGTCCGCCAGTCGAGCGCACTCGTCATCCAGAGCTACTGGCGGCAGTTTGCAGCGACACTACTTCGAAGGAGACTCACCGCAATGATGTGGAAGCGCCAGGAAGATGCAGCAGCATGGATCACAGCGAGCGCCGAGCCTTTTCGCGTTTCGCTCGATATGATGACCTCCAGACCAACGCACTTGAGCACGGCGATCCAGGATCTTTGCAGGAAATATGGGCGGGGACTGTACTACCACCTGCCTGCCTCTCTTCTTTCGTGGTGGATGCGCATCAACTGTGCTCGCGCCTCCGGTAGGTTCCTTCGCCGTCCTCCAATCGTTCTGCGCGCGACCGACATTCCCGTGTCGCGGTCGATGAAGTTATCTGCTCGTGCCTGGCGAGTAGTGTCGTTCGCAGCAGCAACGGTCATCCAGAGCGCCGTGCGAAGCTTTCTCGCTCGGCAATTCATGTCACGACTTCGAATGGAAAAGCGGCGATCTGTTGCAGCGATTCGACTGCAGTGCTTCTTCAGGATGATGTTGGCACATCGTTTTGTGAATCGGTATCGCCGCCGTCAAGCGGCACTCAAGATCCAGTGCTCCTGGCGCTGTAAGTGTGCCCGCTCATTAGCAATGAGGAGAAGAGCTGTGCGGAGTGCACTCATCTTCACCCGCAAGTTGCTGGCGGAGTCAGTCGGCCAAGTCGCGGCATTGATCTGCCAACGTGCAGCCATTGCGATCCAGAAAAGCTACCGAGCAAGTCGCGCTCGCGCGTGCTTTCGGCAACTCGCGAGTGAATCGCAGCAGCATTCGTGGCGGCAAAACCCGAGCAAAGGGCTCGCTCTGTTTGCACAAACGCGGTATTCGGAGGCGGCACTGCAGCTTGAAACGTGCAGACGACAAGGTGGGTTTCAAGACATCGACGGTCTGATTGAGTCCATGCAGGCGAGTCAAAGAAGGCCACCGTCAGCGACGACAGGTCCAACTCCCCACTCTGGATCACGAATGTCCTTCAGCTTTAGTGCCGCTCCGACAACTCTAGGAGTTGACTGGACGCTTGGAGCTGTGCGAACGAGTGACTGGGTTGAGGAAGGTGCGGTTACCACTCGAATTGCCAGCTACTTGCAGTTTTGGTACGCATACGCGCTTAGCCACTTCTTTACCTTCGAGGCGACTGGTGATCAGTTCAACTTCCGTCAGGCTCAGTTTGGGTTCGAGACCTATCAACGAGTTGACGAAGCGGTAATGGCTGAGCTGGCGATGCACAATCAAGAGGCCCACTACCAGCCAATGCTGCGCTTGCTGAGCCTGCACTGCAGCTATCGACTTGCGAAATGCCTCTTCCTCAGCGACAGCAAGATCGACCACGATCGAGCTCTGTCTCTGTCGCTCCAGTATACTAACAACTGGGAGCAACGCTCGCACGAACTGCCGCCAGACGCTACAAATTGGAGAGCTGAACTGTCGATGCTGTCGAGTATGATTTACTTCCAGCGTGGTGAGATCGAAAGAAGCTGCCAGCTGATAGCTGAGCTGTTGGAACTTGACGGTCAGACCCACTTCTCCGAGCTCGAGCTGCGATTCACCGCCGTTCTGCTCTTACTACGCCAGCTCGATACCAGTCGCGGCGATGACAGTTATCATGACAACTTGATGGAGCAGATGACGCGGATGCTTCAGCGATGCTTCCAAATCGTGGAGATGTGGCCCGGTGTCGGCTTTTACCACGGAATGATCTCTACTTCTGAGGCCAAGTCCCTCCTCTTAAATGCTCCAGAGGGATCATTTCTCCTGCATCACTCAACCTCGCGCTCACCAGCAGATGGAACTAGCGCCAGTCGGATCGATAAAGATTGTATCACGACCAGACCACTGCTGCTGCAGGTCAAACTATCAGACAAAGTCGCCGCGCTCGTGCTCGAAATGGGATCCGATGCCTTGTATCGCGTCTGGAAGCTTCGCAACCGTGATGGCCACTTCAGTTTACACCATGCCGTGCGAGATTTGCCAGAATCAGCAGGTGTTGTATACGACCTCGGAGTTCGCAAGAACATCGTTTGCCCGGCTCTACGAGGCAGACTGCAATGTGTCGATTACGATGGACTTGAAGAAAGAGAAGCCGAAAGACGAGTCATGCTCGAGTGGAGTGAATGGAAGCGCGTTTTAGCCGACGCGAGACGATCGAATCTAGATCGTTCGAGACGACTTCGGAATGAAACGTGGAGTTCTGTCTGCCTCGAAGTAGCAAAGTATCTAGAGTCGAGTCAATCTTGGCTCTTTAGCTTCATGGCGGCGCGAGAAGCTGTAGCCCATTCAAGAAACCGAAGGCGTCGAGCAACATCGTACTACCTCTGTGCTCGAGTATCAGCTCAGCTTTTTCAACGCAAGGATACCGATTTGTACATCCAACATGCTCGTGTCGAAGCGGGATTTAGTCGTGACTCTCATGTATCGCCGAAACTGGCACTTGGTCTGCGCACACTGATTGCAGTCGAGCGAGGTGGCGGATTCTTCCCGAGTGTGTTCAGATCGAACCGTGAAGCGTTCGAGGCACGTCTTGATCGAGTATTGAAGCTCGAGCGGATGTGTCTCAAGGCCTGGCGGCTCGACAGTCTTGCGACTAGCCTTCGTGGCGATTCCTTCAGCGAGTCCCTGCTGCTCCAACGCGTCCAACACGAAATGTACGCCGATTGTGGCGATACATTCTTCCTCCGGAGCCTGCTTAAGGCCCATGTTCGAGCATACTTGAACAACGGGAGATGGTACGAGGATCTCCATCTTGAGCTAGCGTTCGACTGCGCTGCGAGACTTGTCAACAACTTCCACCACGAGCAACGTGAAAGGCTGCGGCACAAATCTGGCGTCGCGGCACAGCTGTCTCGGATGATCGAACACAATGCGAGTGTGAGAAACACCCCTGCTGGAGTGTTCTCACCTCGGCGGTTCCCCCTCGACTTGTTACTCCTGTCGTGGCATCACTTGCCGTTTATGCTCTGCTTTGAGATCGCTGAGGTACTTTACCGTCTGTCAGCGTATCGGGACAGCAAACATCACAGTGTTGGCCTAGTCGACGTCTATGAAAGTCTGTACGGGCGTCTTCGTGGCTCAAAACCGCGAACCATGGCGTATTCGGCTTACGAGGAGCTGCTCTTACTGAGACTAGCGTTCCTTCATGCCTCCAACCTCAAGGGTCAAGATGACTCGCTCGAACACTTGAGCCGCGCGGTCGAGTGCATTGATGAGATTATCCAGCTTCGCAAAGAGCGAGCAGCTGTGTTTATGGCCTCTGCATTGATGCTCTCCACACTGAAGCAAGGCAAATCGACGTGGATCAAGAAGATTGCATGGCCGACAACTATTCGGGTCCCGATCGACCTATCAGACGCAGAGCTTGTCTTCATACGAGGGTTCTTGCTCGAAACCGGAGAAAACGTGCTGCAAACGCCCGATAATCACCGAAAGAGTTGGCGCAGCTACAAACCTTTGCACGACGAGATCATGCAGATCGTTGCAGCGTCGCAAATTCAACGTGTTGCTGGCGAAAGTGACTATATTTCCAGTGCAGCGTTTCGTACAGAGCGACTGAAAGGGCTACGAGTGTACATTGGCGCAACCCATCACGTCCAGCTCACAGATGTGCTTCACAGCAGACCGTTCGTAACGATTTGGTGCGAGGGTGCCACGATCATGAGCCAGACACAGCCCACTTGGGCAGATTTGTCGCCTGCTTGGGACGAATACGTCGAGTTCGACGTGAAGTCGCCCAATGCGCGGATTATTGTCAGTCTTATGGATCATCACGGACGATTCTCAATGAGCGAGCCCACTGTGCTTGGCAGTACGACGGTATTCATGCAGCAACTTCTGGAATTGGATAGCGAGGCACTACAAGGTCGATTCATCGGTCTCACACCGCCAACTGCAGATTTTTCCAGATCAAATGCTGATGAGAGTGACGATACTGCTCCTCAGTTGTATCTGAGTTTCCAAACGATCTTGAACTCTCAACCTACCGAATCCACCACCAACAGGAAGGCTCAACGCGCATGGAAACGCTCAGGCAACTGGGATGTCGACGATTTGCGCTCCAATCTTCACGGTGACTTCCGCACATTTGTGGCGTCACCTTGGATTTGGAGTCGATTCGCTGATTTGTTTCAACAGCAGCACGAATTCACAGTCGCAGCGTGGTTCTTCCACAAAGCGACAGCGCTTGCTTCAATACCTGACGACGAACTTCGTCTCGAAGACATTGACAGTGTCGTCCCAGTGGTCCGGAACTTGGTTGGCCTGGCAGTTTGCCAACGAGCGACAATGTGCAACTCGGACTGGAACACGTACGGACGTCCGCAAGTAGAGCATGCAGTAAACCTTTTGATGGTACAGGAGAAATGGAACGACTTTGGCCAGTCATATCCACCACAGAGGGCCAGCAAAATGGAGAAAGAACTCGCCACCGTTCGATCCCTGCTCGATACGTCTGAAGTCGGACCACTCGAACGAGCTGTAAGCCTCCAGATCCCAGCTTCATCCCAGTGGATCAAAGTGCCAAAGGTGATAGCGCCAACCAATTCCAGACAGACTCCAAAGACTCCAGCACTGTATTACTTCAATCAGGACACGGGCGAGTGCTTTGCATCTCCCGTTGGATCTACGCCAACCCGCTCTCCGGTCGCCCCGCTTGAATACGAAGAGGAAGAAACGATCGCGAGTCATTTTGACGTGTCGTTGTCATGGCTACCGCGCGGAGTGATTATCATGGACCCGACGATGAAACACCGTGTCACCACATGCCGGCGGCAGCTCGAGGCTAGCCACGCACGCGATCCATTTGGGTGGATAGCGATATTCAACGCTCGCAGGCAAGAAATGCAGTTCTTCAGCCAACGCGAGCCGAATGCCAAGTGCAGCGGTGCCCGACGTCAAGAGCAGCCGGTGACGTACACTATGCTTGTCGACGAACATGTGCTGTATCACGTATTTGTGATTCAGGACGCATTTCGTCGCTGTCAACGGCGGAAACAGCGCCGGCGGTTGACGAGAGGGATCATGCGATGCGCGTGTTGGCTCGCTCGCGAATTGCTATCCTGTCGCCGTAGACTCTTTGAACGGAGTGAGGCAGCGCGCAAGGCGGCGCTGAATTGCATTTACGTCCACGTCGAGCGCGCACAGCGTTTAAGGGCAGGAGATTTCATCACGAGCGACCCATACGTTGTGCTAACAGTGTGCGATGCCGACGGACAAGTTGCTGCGACGGGCACCACATCGGTCCGGTGCAACACACGGAACCCAAAGTGGAACGAGGAGTTCTATCTTCCATATGGGTTTCCCCAGCACAAGCAGCATCAACACTCTGACCAACGAGCTGAGGGCGCAAAGGGCGAAGCATGCCTCACGTTACTTGTACTGGACCATGACATGAACAAGACGACACGCGACGAGGTGGGTGATGGGCTTTCGACTGGGTTATCTCTGAAGGACTTCCTGGGCCGGAGTGTCATTGCTATCGACGCATTCCAGCATGGGAAGCGAATGACAGCGGACTTGGATCTTCTTGGTCCCGAGGACAACGAAAACGACGACAGTGATGATAGTGACACCAAAGTGAGCAGGCGAAAGAAGCAAGACAAGACGCGGGGACTTCTGACAATCAGCATGCAGTGGATTCACTACGAAGAACATGAATGGGAGCGGCGGCAGTCTGCTGATGGGAGATACTCGATCGTCAGACCGAATCGCTCCGTTGTAGAGCAGAAACCACCTCTTCCGGATTCCATTTCGAGCAAGCTCCGGTCTTCACGCGAGGAACTACAGCCCGCAGTCACTTCTGTCCTTGATCTCACTGAGTCAACACTGGATCCGCTGCTCCGATTACACAAGAGAATGCGAACCGCTCAGGCAAAGGGGCGAACAGCTGAAGAGGCGAAGGTGCACGAGCAACGCCTTGCAGCGATCGTTTCCATGCAGCTTGCTCCGCAGTTTGTGATCGTTCAACAGCAGCTTCAGCATGCATCCGCTATACTACCAGCACTGTTGGAAGATTTGCGCTTGCCAGTCATGACGTACATCGAAGAAGCGTTTGATCCAGTCGACGGGGAGGCAATGCGAGTGACAGCTACTGCGCTACTCTCGCCATCTTCGCTTCTCCCATCGACATGCACGACGACGGCTGCGCTAGCGTCGTCGTTGATGACTCCAGCAGCCAGCGACTTGCCTCAGCCTGTGATAGCAGTCCAGCCGAGGCACCAAGAAGCTCTTACAGGGATTACTTCAGAGCTGCGGGAGTGGGCGAGATATATCCTCGACCACACTCAAAGCCTTGCCAGCTTAATGAAGCAGTTCTTCGTTGCTGGGCACGACATGTGGCCAGATATAGCGGCCATCGAGTCTCTCGCAGGTCTACACAATCAGATCAGCACTCTGGTTGAACAATTGGCTACCTCGGGCAATGCGACGCTGATAAATGGAACGGAGAAGCTGGCTGGAAGCAACGGTGTAACAGTTCCCACTCGGCAGATTGAGGAAAAGCAGCGACAAGACAAAGAGAAAGCAGCGGCTAGTTTATCAAAGCGAAAGGAGAGGATCGAAAGGGAGAAGCGAAAGCGCGCACGACAGCAACGATAAACAATCACGTTCGTTTTCGTGGCCATGGTTCATTGGCCTTGGATCTCAAGTGACAACTTCTCTCCATCGCTTGAAGATCGAATAGGTTCAGGAGACTCATCGGATAGTAATGCTGGCCAAACCAGTCGTTGACCCTGTCGAATCTCAACGCAGTTCGGAAGCGCGAGCTCGTCGCCATCCTGCAGCGCAGCCCAATCGGCCTCTCTCGGAAGAATGAGCCGCCTCAGTTGGGGATGACCGCGCAGGCTGGACACATCTCGCACTAGAGTGTCACGGAGGTATAAAATTCGCAGGTACTCGAGCTGGGTGACGACCGTGATGTCCTCCACACGCGTGCGGTCGAGAAACAGCGACCGCAGACGCTTCATGTTGCCAAGCACTCGCAGGTCGGATATCGGGAGGTCGGATAAGTCCACGTGGCGCATGTTGGTCAAATCAACCAGGAAAGAGAAGCTGTCGTAGTCGACGCACCCAGGCGGGACTCGGACGTACTCGATCCGAGTAAGTTCGGCGAGGGAGAGCACATTGACGTTCTCGCAGTCCTCGAGCTTGCTGCACTGCAGACCCTTGACCCTCGGGAAACACGCTCCAACCGTCGCAATGTTGACGCTGCCGACTATCCAGAGTCTTCTGACGCGAGGGCAGCAATCAGCTTCGAGGGCGACAGCGCCAGGTCCCTGGTAGACGATTTGCAGCTCCTCCACGTGTTGAAGCGGATAGTCACTGCAGAGCTTGGTCGGCCTCTTCAGCTGGGTCAATCGCGGAAGCGCCTGCAGTGCCGGCATAGATGTCGGGTTCCAGTGGCCCACTTGCGATGCTTGATCGACCGACCGGAGGTGCTTCAAGTTGGCGATCGGGCTCCAGTCCACCATCGCAGTAGTGACGACCGCCAGCTCCTGCAGCTCGAGCAGGGCGGCGAGTGGGGTGAGGTCGTCCAATGTATGGGTAAGGTGGAGGTTCCTGAGCGTCGACAGCCGCGCAATTGGGGATATGTTCGAGGTGGTAATCAAGTCGGTACCGCATAGATCGAGGTGCTCGACGCTTGCAAGAGCTCCGACCAGCGCGTCCTTGTCCTCTTGTGTGCCAGTTCCGCTCGTGTCGACGGACTGGACAGTCAACAGCTTGAGATGCGGGGCGACCTTCCTCAGCCCGGCGAGCGACTCCGGCAGCCATCCAACGAGCACGAGTTTCTCCAGCCGCGGCAGGTCCTGGAGCCATCGGGTGCTGATTTGCGACCATCGCGACTCGAGAAGTCGAAGGTTGCCGAGTCGACTGACACCCTCCAGGTCGGCCATGGTGACGTTCCAAAGCCGCAGCCGCGACAGCTTCGGCAGCCTCACAAGCACATCCAAGCCGTGGACGACCTCGACTTGGAGGTGAAGCTCTTCCAGGTCCGTCAGGTGCGCCAGCGCGGCCAGGTTGACTTGACGGAAGCCGGAGACGCGCAGACTCTTGATGGACTTGGGGAGGCTCGGCGACAGATCGATCCGCCGCTCCCCCAAGCGTCCCAGACCGGCAATGTGGACGCTCTCGAGCGCCGGGAGCTGACCTAGGAACTCCTGTTGCCACGCGCTGTCGACTGTCACGCGGCGGATGACGGGCGCCATCGTCAGCGAGCGGAAGACGCGGTCGGCCGCGCCGCGAGTCGCCGGCACGCGCCACGTCGTATTGGCGAACAGGTCGCGCCGCAGCTGCGCGTGGACGCAGGAGGAGCATGCGGCCGAGAGGAAGAAGCGGTCCGTGCGGCTGAGGAAGGCCGCGACGTCGCTCCAGACCGGGTGCGCCAGGTCCACGGCCGCCATGATGGCGCAATGCCCGCCCCACGTTCGGCTCTGACACTCATCGCTGTCGTGCATCAGCGACCGGGTCCGAAGTATCATATTAGACAGTCATCGGTTTATATGGACACAAAATATTTTAACTGAGCGCACAGATATGTTCATTGATATCTAATTACAGCAGATATCTAGAGATAGAGGTGTTCTGTCTCGAGATTTTGACATGCGATTGACTCTTCGACCGTGAGGTGGTGTCCACGACGCACTTCAATGCGCATGTTGGCCAAGTGGCGGTTGATGGCTCTGTGTGTCACATCGTGGGGGGCAAAGTTCGACCCGGATTCTCTTCTCACCATGCTACTTCGGTGCTCTGACGTACTCCAGCGTTGCGTAGTGATTCAACGCCGGTGACTGACAAGCGACATGCCACTCGAGTGTTCCTTCACGCTGAGTGTCCAAGCTGCAGCAAGTCCCTCAAGGGGAACAACACGGACTGCCGAACGCGTGCATACTGCTTTCTGAAATCTCGTGATATGCACCGCCAACACCCGCGTGCACACGAGCTCTAGCGACCATCCCGACAGTTGCCGCCATGAGCAAGATGACATTTGCTGTCCGAAGAAGGTGGGCGGGGTGTATCAATCGAGGCAAACTCTGCACAAGTCCAGAGCTAACAGGCTTTGCGACTGCGCCAAAGAGAGTTGCAGAGCCACAACTGTTGACGCGCGAGATGGTCGCAGCCTTGAAGGAGTTAGATCAAAGCGTTGGCATCCTCGTTGTCTCTTGATCGGTGCACCTCAAACGTCTTCGACTTCAACCGACGTTGTGCACTGCTCGCAACTTTGGTGAAACCACGATTGATCTCAAGTTCTTGAACACAGAAGAGTGGTGAAGATCGTATCGGTTTCGGACCATTCAAATTGCCGCCGTGACTCCAAGTTCATTCAGGGAAGACAGCACGAATGTTTATCGCGGCACAGGAAACAATTCAACTCTTGAGATCGAGGATTGTTCAGCGGTTGGTGATGCTCAGCTCCTTCCCTTGAAGTAGTCTTGATCTTTCGTCGCTGAATCCAAGCTGTTCCTCCACGACTGCAACCGTAGGAGTCTCGCTCACCACTGAAATCGCGTCGATGTCGTGTTCGTCTTCGTCGTCGCTCACACCGCCAAGCATGTGGTCACAGAACGCGGTCGTGCCACTGCAGAATGCAGGTGGACAAGCATCGACGTGGTTGCCAGTGATGTGACCCACTGCAACCAGCTGGACCCCTCGATGCCACGAAAACCACGGGATGTTGTAGTGCACGATCATCGGCTTTTCAAAGGCAGGGCCGGTAGACTCGCCATCGATCCTGTGACAGCTGACGCGGCTGTCTCTCTTCACTCTCGCGTGCCGAGTTCCGACGTTTTCAGTAGGATGCTGAATCTGCAGCACTCCATACGCCTTGAGCGCCTCCTTGGTGTAAAAGAGATGCAGACCATGCTCACGCAACACCATCCCGCGCAACGTCGCACTTTTGACTCGACCACGCAGAGCCATGTCCACGCAGTTCGGTGCCATCAGAACGGAAAGCGTTCGAAAGCGGATGGTCGTGACTGTCAGAGCACCAGCAGCCCGGACACTCAGGATGAACGATGCCAGCCCTAACACGATTGCCCCGTGCCCAACCAGACTCCACACGTAGAAGGACGCGACTTGTGCAGGCTTGATAGAGTTACGAAATCCTGGCGACCGGTTCAACGACGTGAGGTAGACGTGCATCAGACCAGAGCAGAGCACCTCACCGATCAGCCCAGTCTCGACGTTGAAGAAGAGTCGCCGCACAAGGCATCTTCTTCGCTCGCCGACCCATCGAGTCGCCTCCAGCATCGCGAACAGCAACGACAGAATGCTTGCCAGGTTGTAGCCCAGCGACACGTACTGCGCATGAGCCCCCGCTCCGTCTTTGGCAATCAGGAGGAACAGATCGCACATGAGCCCTTCGACTAGCATGTACAGCAACCCAGCACGCTGCAGGTTACTGGCCCCGTGTGCTGCCAGCGACGCGCTTTCGTGGACGAACACAAGAGCGCTGCGCAGTGGGAGGTGTTCATGATGTTGATCGCAGCGCGCGCCGTAATTCATGCACAGCTGCAGCGAGCGGTGGACGACAATGCCACGGTACAGAGCCCACAGCGTGCCGATGGTTGTGAACCAAGTTGACCACCGCCGCTGACCACTGCTTGAGGTGCTTTCGCAATTGTCGTAGGCAAGAGCGTTGCCGTTGAGATCAGCTGATCCGAGGGACAGCGCGACGACATGCGCGGTGGAGTCGGAGGAGCAGAAAACACCGCTGCCCTGCTCAAAGAACGCGTAGTACCCAATGCTGCCGTGGTAAAAGTAGTAGGAGATCGACAGAGGCGCCTCGCTGGTCCCTTGGCAGGGATTTAGAAGTAGATCTCCAGTTTGGGAAGCCTTTGACCCTGATGATGTCGAGTTTGATGAAGTGCTGGTGCCGATCCGGTAAGCCCCGTGGATATTGTATTGCTGAACGACAAAGTGGCAGACATAGCCGAAGCCACCTTGATCTTCTTCATCAACGACGGCGTACTGCGTCGGCCAGACATTCCACCAGGCATAGGCAATATTGAGGCCACGGACTGGGCAGTGTACACCGATATCTTCTGTTGCGGCGGTAAACTTGGGAGAGGAGACAACGAGGTTGGCTGGGATCGAGTGTGGAAGAGCAAGTTTCACTAAGCTGCGGCCCTGGAGTATCCATGGAGCAAGCACGACACACGCCCAGGCGAGTAGCAAGCGCCAGCGCGCTTGCTCAAGCGCTTTGCGTCGTGCCCTCACTTGGACTTGCACTGCTGCCAGCCGCGTCGATGCCCAGCGCGCACTGTCCCAATCCAAGCGAGTCGCGATACGGTCCTCATGTTGCTTTCCTGTCAGCATGGAGATAGATGATCGTAGCGGTGCTTTTATCAATGCAGCCATTGGAACTGATATTGATGGTCCCTCACGAGATAGGGGGGTGGAACAAACGGACGGCTGTTGAAGTCATTTGAAGAGCTGATATTGAGGGTGAGCAGCTTGCGAGAAAATAGCAACCATATCAATAGGACGGACGCTTCCAAAATTAGTAGGAAGCGCACTGCAACGTCGAGCGTCGATCATTGTCACCTGGTGCCAAAGATGGAGTTCATTGCTATTGGAGGGAAGCGACCAAGTTGGCGGTCATGACGAACTTGGTGAAGTCAAGAACCTTTGGATGATTGCATTCAACTCCGTATGATGACAAGTCTCAAACTCAACGCACAAATTACGCTGCGCCAAGCTCAAGTGTGCCAGCATCGATACACCGAGAGCTCGCCTCGTGTGGTGCCAACAACGGCTTGTCGTCAGCTGCAGACACACAGGCGCCTAGTATCCGATCACAAAACGTCGCACTGCCGACACATGTGAACACACTGCATGGCTCGATGTGCTCGCCGGTAATGCGACCGACCGCTTCCAACCGCACGCAGTGCCTTGACGCGAACCATGCTGTGTGATGCTGCACCAAGAAAAGCGTTGGACCTGGTGTTGCTTGAGCGATCGGACCCTCGACGGCACCGTCTTCGCCGTCACAGACAGAGGTGGGAATAGTGCTGGTGTCGGCTTCGTCTCCCATCTGGTACCCTCTCACTTGAAGCAGCCCGAACGCCTTGAGCGCCTCTCGTGTGTAGACAAGATGCTGCCGGCTCTGGTCCTTCCATTTGTATCCGCGCAGCATCATGTGTTTCATCCGGCCACGCAGTGCCCGATCGACGCAGTTCGGCGCGCTCAACGCCTTGACACTGCCCAGCGATAGCTGCGCCACGACAAGCGCGCCGAGTGCTCGCACGACCAAGATGGATGACACGAGGCCCACTATAATTGCTCCATGCCCAAAGAGGCTGGAGATGTAGAACGAGGCGGCCTTTGCGCGCTTCACGGACAGTCGAAGTACTGGCGACCGGTTTAGTGAGGTGAGGTAGTGATGCAACACAGATGCGCATAGCAGTTCACCCATCAGCCCGGTCTCGACGTTGAAGAAAAGTCGTCGCACGACGCAGCGGGTTCGCTCTCCAATCCAGCCGGTCGACTCGACCATCTCGAACAGCAAGGACAACGTGCTCGCGAGGTTGTAGCCGAGAGAGACGTACTGCGTGCGAGCGTTCGTGCCGTCTTTCGTGACCAGCATGAACAGGTCGCCCATGAGTCCTTCGGTCAGGAAGTACATGAGGCAAATGCGCTGTTTATTGCTCGCGCCATGAGCTGCCAGTCTCGCGCTTTCATTCACAAAGATAAACGCGCTCCGCAGATCGAGCGGCTCGCCAAGGCGCTTGCACCGAGTGCCGTAATGCATGCTGAGCAGGAATGACCGACGAACCACAAGAGCTCGGAAGCACAGCAGCACCAGGCCCACCGTCACGTACCAACGCGACCATCGGCGCGTGTACGAGTTCGGTTCGCCCACACCATTGCCATTGTTGTCAAGGGCGAGTGCATTGCCGTTGGAGTCGGCCGAACCCAGAGAGTGTGGCGCACTGACGTATCCCGTCGAATCACTTGCACAAAACGCGCCGTCTCCGTGCTCGAAAAACGAGTAGTAGCCGATGCTACCGTGATAGAAGTAGTAGCTCAGGGGCGGCAGTGACCTGGATGTGTTTTGGCACTCACTGGGAACCGTAACACTACTGCCAAACAACCCAGTGCCTGCCGCTGTGATGATGCTACTGGAGTCGCCGGTATCTGAAGCGGAAGTGCCGATGCGATACGCGCCATGGGTGTTGTATTGCTGCACGACAAAGTGGCATATTCGCGCCTTGTCATCTTCGTCTTCGTTAGAGCCATCGCGGCTCGCGTTGCGGTCATTGCTGTGAATGTAGTGCGTGGGCGAGATGTTCCACCACACGCCGGAGATCCAAAGCCCGTTGATCGGGCAGCGAGTCTCCAGATCGTGGTCTTCTTGCTTTCCACCGCTGCTAGAAGACGCCATCACGAGCTCAGCTGGCATATCGTGAGGCAGCGCTAGCTGAATAAAGGTGTGCGTTTGGAGTGTCCAGGGCATGAGCACCATCAGCGACCATGCTACAAGTAGACGCCATTGCACAAACGCTAGCAGTTGTCGACGCCGCGCGCGGACTTGGACTTGAAAAGACAACGCTGGGATCACGTCGTCGCTCGAATGAGTTGTATCACAGATCGCCGGTCCTGTCGGAGGGGCGATGTTGATGCTTGTCATCACCTTGTTGGTCATTGTTCGGGGTCGGAGAAGACGGTCTGCTTGCGAGCGCCGGGATCAAGAAGCAAAAAGGTTTGATAGCATTCACAACCACAAGCCGACCGAAGCTGCGGATGAAGGCACCAGCTCGTCACTGTTCAGACGTTTGACGTTGGGATGCCAAACCAATAAGCGCCAGAAATAGTCGATGAAACGAACAACCTAACCTGTTGGTCGAATAGACCTTTGTGTTGTCATGGGGCCTTCTCATCGCATGCATCTATAACGCGCGGCGTGCCATGGCGCGGCGAAGCGTTCCTCGGCCGATAGATTAATCCCCTAGCGCTCACAGATCTGGCGGATGTGGCGACGCAACACGTGATCAAAGTCGTCGAGCTCCTTGTACGACGGGAAGTAGTTGACATCGATGACGAGGAAGCCGCCAGTTTTGTCATCGATGATCACGTCGAAGCCGAACAATGAAAGCTGCAACTGGTCCCGAAAGCGCGCGCCGATCGCGCGAACCGCTTCAAAGATCTGCTCCTGCGTCTTGGATTGGTAGTCGCCTTCCACGACCGACTCGGTTGTGGCTGCGTCCAGAGCCGCCTCGGGATGGAAATCCTCCGCTGTCGGGTACTTTTGCTGCGTGTCGAAGTGAACACGCTGAGCAGAGCCCACGGTGAGGTTCGGCAGCGACTGCCGCTCCGCCACATTGATGAGATCGCCTAGCACGTAACCCTTGAAGAGGCGGCCCGAGTGATTGATGAACTCCTGGTCGTGTCAACAGCATCTGTCAGGCTCGAGGTGAACAGATCGGATGCTCATGAGCGCCACCTGCCTGGTACAACACCGGGTACTCGACCAACTGCAGGTCCTCGCGCTTGGTGATGACGCTCATCATGTGCGACCGCTCGGTGGCTGCCACAGCACGCCAGAGTCAGCAACCGACGACGATCCGCTTCGTTTGGCCCAAGCTCGTACCGCAGGCCTCAACCGACTTGCAGATGAGCGGCAGCCTCATCTCTCCTCGATCAACCGCGGCCTCGAAGCCCTTGAACTGCTCAACTCCGTCGACAAGGCGGAACGACGGCACGCGGAACGGAACGCCCTCGCCTTGGCTGGCGCTGGCGAGCGCCGTCGCCGTCTCACATGCCGCAAGTCGGTCCGTGAGCAGCCGCACGCTCGCCAGCGGGTCGACCACGCGCACGTGCGGGTTCCTCTCGAGGAAATCGTCCACGACCGCCAGCCGCCGGGCCGCGTCGGCGTCGCCCAGCCGCGAGAAGACCATCTCGTGCGCTAGCTTGTGCAGCAGCGCGTCGACGCGGCCGCTTGCGCGCTCCAGCGCCGCCGCGTCCACGGCCGCCGCGTCGTACAGGTCGATGAGCACGAAGCGCACGCCGTCGCGCTCCTCGCGCAGCACGTTGCGCAGCCGCTCGATCTTCTTGGCAGGGAAGATGACGCCCACAACGACCGCCATGCTGGTCAGTCACGCGTCTGATCCGCCTCGGAGGGAGCTGCTCGGTCCGGAAATGGCCGAGGGAATTGGAAAAACGCGATGTTGAGGAGCGCTCACTTGGATAATGTAAGAGGTGGGAATCCCAGAAATCAGCCACCAAAACACGATTTTTTGGGGGTATGTATGTCGAATCGGTGTGGTGTCAGCCGATTGAGTTCGTGTGGTGGTGAATCTTGCCGGCGAGACCTTGTCGAGCAGTGTTCGTGCTGGTGCAAGGCGTCGGTGCTGCAAGGCGTTGGTGTTGCAAGTCGTCGGTGGTGCAAGTTCGTCGAGTGGAGAAGGCGATGTGCGAATTTGGCACTGTCAATTGCCGGCGGCGTCAGTGGCAGTGCTCTCGCTGGCGATTCGCTGTCTCTGAGTCGATGCGTGGGCGACACCGGCGCGTCGAGCAGTGCTGTGTCGATATCTAGCAGATCAGCATCTGGTCCGGATGGTTGTCGGTCTCGCTGTCCTTTGTCTCCGGCGTCGGGTTCGAGGGCTCGAGCTCGTCGTTGCTGCAGACGAGCGGTGGTTCCTCGTTTGGAGCCGCAGCCCAGCACCCTGGGGTGGACACTTGTATTGTAGTCGGACGGTGAGTGGGTGCCAGTCTTCAAGCCCCGTCGGACAAGTTTGCATCGTCTCTCGACGCTGGGCGCCACGGGACTTGCCGCGGATTTGTTCGTTGCGACGTGCGTCGGGGTCGTTCGTCTCCCTTCGACAAGCATACGTGCGCGAGGGACGTGGGGAAGGAAATCTCTGGTATCACTCCACTCTCCACCAGTGACGCGGACGCCTCCGTTTTGATGCAACGCCTCGCAAACCCGCCAATGAGCAGCCTCTGGGAG
>JAADYF010001080.1:0-10090 GCA_023338175.1 Phytopythium delawarense
CATCCTGCTCACGGCCGGCCACTTCGCGCACGAGGACGGCGTGATCCACGCCGGCGGCTGGGCCGGCATCCTCACGGCCGTGGCCGCCTACTACGTGGGCGCCGCCGACCTGTACAAGGCCACGTGGAAGATCGACCTGCTTCCTGTCGGTCGCGACTAGAAGTAAATACTCTGCTTCAAGTCCCTGCAGTCTGTTGAACCCGAAGTGGTTGCTGTGTGCTTCAAGATCAGAGTGCATGCTCAGAATCATTCCCCCGTCATTCTGAGCTGGTCTCAGATATCCACATTCTCACGTTCACGCGACCTTCGTGCGACCTCCTTCCCCACATCGCGCAACCTTCGCGCGACCTCCGCCTTCATTTTCGGCGGGGGAACCGACCCGGCGGCAGAAAGGAGGCCGAGACCACCAAGCCAAGCCAAGCCAAGGCTTCCTGGCGTCAGTCCGTCCGCCGGTCCGTGAGTCTCTCCCTGCGCTGCTGCTGGCGCCGCGCGACTCGCAATGGCCGCGGAGATGGGCGAGGCGAAGGCTCCGGCGTCCTCTGGAGCTCCTGGCAAGCCGCCGACGCCCATGAGCAAGGCGGTGGCCGTCCGGTTCCTCCATAAAATACTGGAAGACGCCGACGACTCGGACTCGGAATCGGAATCGGAGGCGGAGCAGCCGGCCAAGCCCGAGGCGAAGAAGAAAAGCGAGGGCAAGGCGCCGGAGCGGCCGCCGCTGCGCAGGACGCGGTCCGCGCTCAAGGAGGAGGCCGAGAAGCTGGCGCGGGCCACGGCGCTGTCGCTGCAGGAGAAGGCCGGGAAGAGGGACGAGGACGAGGCGCCGACGAAGGAGAAGCGCGCAGCCAGGGACCGGAGGCGCGTGAAAGACAAGGGCGACAAGGCGAAGAAGAAGAAGCCGGCGGACGACAAGGAGAAGCACCGGCACAGGGCGGACAGCAAGGATGACGGCGCCAAGGAGAGGGCGAGGGCCAAGAAGGAGGAGGCCAAGGCCAAGAAGGAGGAGGCCAAGACCAAGAAGGAGGAAGCAAAGAAGGCGCTGGCAACTGATGGCCGGCGACTGAAGCCAGCGAGCGAGGGCAAGTCAGCCGCAGACAAGGACGACGGCGCGGCGACCAAGAAGCTGAGGGCGAAGGCGATGCGCGAGGGCAAAGCTACGGCCAGGAAGAAGACCAGTGAAGACGCGGCTCCGTCCAAGGCTGTGGAGAAGGTCGTAGCCGAGTCCAGGACGCAAGTGACGCCCAGTCCGATACGCAAGCGGTCGCGCATAGTGATTCCAATCGATACGTCGCCAGAGCTGACAAAGGAGCAAAAGGAGAAGAAGGAGAACCGGAGGAAACGCTCGTCCAAGCTGAAGAAGCGCCGACAGGTGTGGACCGAGGACCGCGAGGCGAAGAACGAGTTGAAGCGGGCGTTGGAGGAGCGCGACAGAGCGGAGAGTGGTGACATCGCCGAAGATGAGGTCGGTACCGCCCTACTCGATCGGGAATCAGCCGACAAGATGAAGAAGAAGCGTAAACGCCCAGAGGGGGCTGACTCGATCCCGAGAGAGGAGAAGAGTGGCGAGCGCAAAGTGCTACCCCACAAGAAGCGGAGAAAGCTGTCGGGTTCTCCGGCGGACTCAAGCGCCAGCATTGAGGCGACACGTGATGCTAAGCACGTCACTCCGCTTGAAGATGACAGAGGCAAGTCCAAACAGTGCGTGAAGGCAGAGGACTTGGCGGTTGAGAACGACGCAGCGACCACGTCACAGGAGGATTCAACTACTGTTGATGAGGAGAAGGCGTCCGACGGGGATTCAGAATCTCGTAAGGCGAAGATATCGAGCAAGGAGTCAGCCAGTCGAGACGTCATCAAGCTCGAAGCGACGGACGGCAAAGCTGCATCCGAAGTGCAGCGAAAGCCCGCGAGTCTGGTCGTGTCTGCTCCGGTTAAAACGGAAGAGGGCCAAGTGCACGAAGATGGCGAGGTGAAGGAGCCAAAACGCGAAGATGGCGAGGTGAAGAAGCTAGTCAAGAAATCTTCCCCCGACGTCGAGGCGCTGGCGGATCTGTCGATTCCGAAGAAGTCGTCGACTCAATCGGACGAGTTTGTTGACCTTCCGATTCCTAGACGCGCTCCAAGGCCTTCGGGCGATGCGGCTGCTTCGTTCGTCATCCCGAAGCGGTCGATGAAGAAGCTAGGGATTGTTGGAGCCAGTGATGGTGCTCAAGTGGTTGCAGTCAACGGGTCGAAGTCTGTTCTCCTTTCATCGTCGAGAATGATCATGAAACCTCGGGTTGCCGTGCCGGACATCCTCAAGGCTGTGGTGCAGTCCGCTCCATCGGCATTGGTGCGGCCAGCACGGCGCCGAACGAAGCAGCAAGTGCCGTCCGAAGTGACAACGCTCGGACAGGAGGAGAGGGCATTCATCGTCACAGCCAAGAAACGGCGCTCGCTGGTTGCAGCCTGCTTGTCGAGCGAGGAGTTTTCGCGAGGGCCGACGCCGTACGACGTCTTCGACACTCAAGGGAGACTCGTTCCTGACCTGACTCCTCGATTGACATGCCCAACGCATCGGCATCTGTCGACCAACCGAGACGAATTCCCGGCGTCGTTCTTTGGGGTTGGACTACCGTCACCGAAGGCCAATGTCAAGTCGGCAGAAGCAGCCGCTGCGATGGACGCTGACAGCGCCGCCGGGCCGCCAGTGGCTCTGAATTGCTACGAGCCTCTGGTGTTCACACGACCGGAGGACCGAGAGAGCTACCAGCGCAAGATGTACGGCACGAGCTTCGTCCCGCAGTTGATCAAGGGCCGCACAACGCTGATCATGCGCAATGCTCGGTACGAGCGCAAGTCGCGCGGCATCCGCTTCAACGCGGACCGCGACCGCGAGGACTATGCGCAGGTGCTGAGTCAGCGGTTCAAGAAGAACAAGTCGGTCCCAATCTGCGAGATCCCGCGTGATAGTTGGCGCAAGATGAGTGTGGAGCAGCGCGCGGGCATGGTGTACCTGCACTTCAACAACCGGGAGGACGCGATGCTGGCGGCGCTAGAGTTTGTGGACGACAATGGCGTCCCGTTGGAGTGGAAGCGCGAGTACCGCGCAGGCATTGTGCTCACTGCCAACGTGTCGCCAGTTGCCGCACCGCGCCGCTCGCTCTCAAGCGAGCGAGGCGTCACTCCTGCAATGTCTCCGGAGGGAGCGCAGCACGGGAGCGAGCGAGGCCGCGACCGTGACCGTGACTTTCGCAATAGGCGCCGCGATCGCGATCGACGTGGTCCACCACCGCGCGAGCGCAGCCATTACGGTGATGGTTCCATCATGCAGCGCAGCCCAAGCGGGATCGACTACCGCTCATCGTTTACGACTCCGACGAACAACCGAAGCGAGCTGAATCGAGGCCGAGATGCAGACCGACCGAGGCGCGAATCTCGCTCACGCTCTCGTTCTAGATCGCATTCGACCCACGCTGCTGCGTCCCGTGACGGGTCGGTCGATGGGCGAAAGCGGTTGTCTGTCGAGAGTGGCGAGAAGGATGACAAGGCTGGCATGACGGGGGAAGACAGTAGAGGTGAGTGGGCCAGTACCGGGAACGAAAACACGGGAGACTCGAGCAAGGCCAGCCAGGATGGTGTTAAGAGCGCGGAGAGTGGCGGAGACGGCGCGTCTTCAGTTGAGCGTGACGTAAAGCCCACCGGGGACGCAGAGGAGCGTCGCACCCTCAGTCCTCCAAAAGAAGAACAGCTTGAAGCGGAGGCAGGCGAATTGCCTATCGACGACGAGCACAACGCGAAGAAAGAGAAGCCCAGAGAGCGAGACGGCCGAAGACGCCACGATGAGTACCCGAACAAGCGTCGCCAGCCCGACTACAACGACGGACGGTGGTCCAACATGGATCCAGACGGGTACCACGGCGTGAGTAACGGCAGCGGGCGTCAAGAACCTCCTCATCGGTGGGACGACGGCCGGTCGCATCGTGGCGGGCGCTCTCGATCCCGTGATCGACCGCGGAATCCCGAATCTCGACGCGATTGGGAGCGCGATGGCCGAGAACCTCGACCGCCGATGGACCGCAACTATGAGCCTCGCCGCCATGGAGACTACTACGAGAACGGAGGCAGAGGGCGAGACGGCGGATTCTCCAACAACGGGTATCGAGACGACCGGCACCACTTCCCGCCGCCACCGCCATTGCCACCAAGAGACGCCCGCCACCACGACTATCGTCGGTACTAGGCGATCGGCTTGAAGCGCATAACTGGATTGGAGAAGGCGGCGCGGGAGGAGCACGCTATGGAGTGCAGTCGTCCGTCGCCAGTGGACTTCGAGTGTGGCGGTGTGCGTGTTGATTGCAGGTGAGTGGATCGATGGTCGGCATCCCTCTCACATGGACTTGTTGCTGACCTCACTCATGTGTTTCTTGCGCTGCGACCAGGGCGATCGAGTGATTAATCGCATTGACGAAAGTGGTACGGAATATACTATTATATAAGCTGACCGGGCTCACCAGCCCTTCGTGTCATCCCCGCGTTTCAAGCGCACGCGATCGTTCACCCGGACGAGGACATCGCGGCTTGGCTCTCCATCTCCTGCCCTTTGCGGAAAAGGAACTCGGCGAGGTAGTCGATCGGGTCCTCCGGCTGCACCTTGACGACCTCAAGCATACCCTCCGTCAGCGCCGGCAGCACCGTGTCCATCAGGTACGCGCGCAGCGGCTTGGCGCGCGCTTCGAGCAGCGCGGCCTCCTCTCGCTCAAGCAACTCAAGCCGCGCTTTGTCAGCCGCGAGTCTCGCGCGCAGGTCGCGCTCTTCGCCCTCTTCGACCTCTTTTGCCTCGCGCCGCCGGCGGTCGTCGTCCTCGCGTTGCTTGGCCTCGAGCTCCCGCTCTCGCTGCCGCAGCTCCTCGCGCGTTGGATGGAAGTTGAAAGGAGCGCCGGCTCCGCCCTGCTCCATGTAAGTGCGGATCGGCTCGTCGAAGGATTGCTCATCCCGGAATGTCGCCTCGCTGGGAAGATGCAGCTCCAGCACTTCGACACCATCCGCGCCACTCTCCTCGGTCTCCTTGGACTTCTTCTCGTCAGCGTTGGCTCCTTCGCTGCTCTCGCCGTCAGCGGCCGCGGCCTCGTCGCCTTCGGTCTTCGTCGCGCCGCGGCACTCGAAGAAGTTGGCGACACGCTCACACTCGGCCTCGAACTGCTCCAGCCGGCGTGCGAACGCTTCCTGAGTGTTTCCTGAGGCTTCCGCCTCGCTGTCGGCCATTTTCTGCGCGCGGTGCTCGAGCAGCTCGCGCGGGGCGTTGAGCATGATGACGCGGTTCGGCACCTGGACCACCCGTGCTGGTTTGAGTCGGGATAGGAGCTGGCGAGTGTGTGCTGCCGCGATCGCTGCCGGAGACTGCTCGCTGCCACCGCCTTCTGCTCCCGCGTCCGAAGGCGCTGCTTCTGTGTCTTCAGGGCTGGCTGGGTCGCCAGTCCCTTCGCCGTCGCCGCCCTCCGCGTTGCCGGCGTCAGGCTGCGCTTGCTCACCGACGCGCTCGAAGATGCCCTTCGCCTGTTCAAGCGTCACAGGCAAGCCGTCCAACACGTATCCCTGGTTGCGGCACTCGGCGCTTCGGAGTTTCCAGCGCAGCAGCGCGACCAGTGCTGCCTCAGGGACGTCGACGGCTGCAGCAGATTGGGTGGCGTCGCTCGTTGCGCTTCCAAAGCTGCGCCAGTCCTCGAGCTGCTCTCGGAGTCGCGCGGCCTCCTCGTCTACAGCACCAACGCTGACCATCGTCACTGCTGGCTCGACTGACGCCTCTCCCTCCTCCATCTGCGCTGGTTGATCATCCTTGGTGGACGCAGCAGTCGCGATATCCGAGGCAAACAGTTCGTGGAGAAGAGACTGGGGCGTGAGAAGCGGCAGGTGATACTTGCGCGCGAGTCGCTCGGCAAGCGTCGACTTGCCCACACGTGGCGCGCCAAGCAGGACGGTCTTGAGCGGACGCAGGTCCATGACCTTCACAAAGTCTTTCACGAAGAAGGGCAAGTGCGCCAGCAGTCCGCCGTCGCGATGCTGCCACTCGTCGCGCGTCACGAGCTGATCAACGGCGCAGTCAGACTCGGTGTCGAAGCTCAGGTTGAGCTGCAGCGGCGTGATGGCGGGGCCGTCCTCCTCGTCCAGTAGCAGCGCGTCGCCTTCTTCCTGGTCGACGGTGTCGCGAACCTGCCCGTTGCCCAGCAGCGTGCTCACGCCCACGCAGATGTCGCGCAGCATCGTCGACCGACTGGCGTGATCCACGGCGATGATGTATCGCTTGGGCAGCGGTGAGCCCCCAGGACCCGCTGTACTCGCAAGCCGAGCAAGCACGAGGGCAAGGTCGTAGACTCCGATCATTGGAAGCAGGTTGAGGCCACCGGAGACGCCCCCAGTGGTGCTCGGCACGAGCAGCGGACGTGTCGGATGCATCCACGCGTCGCGGAAGAGCATTCGGAGAGCGGACTGCGCGCCGCCGTACTGCAGCCCGGAAGCGACGACGCACGTCTCGAGCTCGTCGGACCGACGCGCCGTCAGCACCTGCGTCTCGCTTGTCTTGAGCTCGGCGTACGCCGGCGCCGGCTTGCGGGTCTTGAAGTCGTCTTCGCGGTGGCCGACGCTGCCTTCTTCACCCTTGGCGAGCGGCGGGTTGCGGCTCCACGTGAGCACGGACGAGAGCGCGATGAAGCGCTTGATGACCATGCCGCCCTGGTCTTCGTCGTTCTCATCGGCGTCCGGCCGCGGCTTCTCAAACACTCGAAGCGCGTCGATCGCCAGCTTGGCGTCGTCCACAAGCGACGCAACGACTACATCCGAGCGTTGAATGAGCCTGGTCCACGCAGCCCTATCGATATGAAGCGCGACTGGTTCCGGCAGCGCGTGCTCGTGGTCGTTCGATGGATGCGACAGGAGTGTGCGTCTCGTCTTGGCGACCTGCGCACGCGTGGCCACCGTCCCGACCACTTCAAGGCCCGCGTCTTGAGCGAGCCGCGCGACCTCATCGGTCAGCGACGAGCCCAGCCCAAGGATGAAGACACGCATGGCGTTCGAGGAGCAACCAGAGCGCAAGTTGGGCTTTGCCGACGGTTGGACTGTTTGCTGACGGCGCGGAAACGACCCAACTGACCGAGAAGAACATGTGCTATCTATGGGACTGCTGCAAGCACCAGTGCAGTCCGCTGTGTTGGGGCTTGTGTGTGAGGAAGCGGGTATAATTAGCCGTGGCAAGGAAGACCATCGGACGCAAGAATAGCACGCAGGCGGTCAGCGTCGACGTGCGCCAAGGTCGAGGACGGAGGAGAGTCGTGTCGGCATGAACAACGCCAACCAAGCCGGAGGTTCAACCTGACGACGCGCAGCATGGCGTGGGAGCAACGTCCGATGGGCTCCACCGGCGCCAACTACTCGGTGTCGCCCAAGCGCCAGCGCAATGGTACGACGACCGCCATGGCGATGAAGTTGTCGAACTTCTGATCTGACTCCTATGTGTATGTGTTGCTGTTGTCTGTCGTGTCCAGTGGGCATCCTAGAGGTCAAGATGAAGCAGCGGCTGCTTGGTGACCGCGACTCGGTCGCTATCGGCATGTTTCACTCCCATGGCAGCGACAACAAGTCTCGGTCGCCTGGGCACAAGAAGCCGCACAAGCTGCCCAAGCTCCACGCGAAGGCGTCGGTGTCTGGTCCGGAGACGCGGCCGCCGTCCTTTGAAACGGAGCGGGAGCACGTGATGGAGGCGCTGCAGCTGCCGTCACCGACGCGGTCGCTCATCAACAAGCACGTGCAGCACACGAAGGAGTCGACAGTCAAGGCGCAGGCCGCACTGCCGCCTCTGTCAGGCGTCTTCAAGCCGGCGGCAGCCCCATCGTCGTCGTCGTTGTTCCCGCTCGCGTATCGACGAAACGAGCTGCCCATCATGGTCGAGCCGAAACCCGGCGGCAAGACGCTTCGCTGGACGCAAGACATCAACGCGCTCGACTTCGGCAAGTACTTCCCGCTCTTCATTGAAGGCATGCGCGAGCGTGAGTACCCGTTCTGCTTCCTCGCTCGCGAGGGTGCCTTCCAGCTCGCAGCGTTTGGCCGCCAGCACCCGGACAAGGTGGTCGACTGCCTGCATCGCATCGTGCCAGCGCTGCGCGCCAACCTCGAGACCCGCGACACTGGCGCGCTGTTCCTCGACACGCTGGGGATGATGCAGCAACTCACACTGGTGCCGAGCGTCGGCCCGATGCTCGTGCCGTACTACCGGCAGCTGCTGCCCGTGCTCAACCTGTTCAAGAGCCGGCGGCGCAACCTGGGCGACGCCATGGACTTCAAGCAGCGGTCGGCCAAGGACGTGGGCGAGGCCGTGCGCGAGACGCTCGAGCTGCTCGAGCGCACGGGCGGAGATGACGCCTTCGTCAACATCAAGTACATGGTGCCGACTTACGAAGGCTGTGGACAATGACGCTTCAGCCTCGTGCGCGCGCTGGTAATAGTTTATTGAGACGCACAGTCTGTCCATCGCGTGTTGTGCGTTGCTTGTTCACCCTACAGAGACGGCAAAGGGCTCCTCTCGATGACGCTCACGTACATGAAGCCGTCGGCGTAGGCAAAGTGTCGGTACAGCTCCACAATCGACACCTCTGGCGGGACGACGATGCCGTGGACCATCACTTCCCAGTCCTCGCTCGTCTCACCGACATCTTCGATGGGACCGTCACGGTCGCGGAGCGGTCGGAACAAGTCGGGGAGGAGGTACGTCAGCACGTCGCCGAGCGTTTGCTCCACGCCTTCAGGTACAGCATGAACGCCCAGTTAGACGACCCGCCAGGCCGTACGCGACCATGTTCTAGTCCTCACCGTCTCGAAGCGGGGCGATGGGCATCTGGATGGCCGGCGACGTGTCCAGGTGCACGCGCAGCGGCAGGTGGCGCATGGTCGCGGGGTTGCTGTCCAGCGCCAGCACGTCGCGCATCGCGGCGCAGTAGCCCGCAAAGTCGTCTACGACACAGACGCACCCGTCAACGACCAGTCCAACGCACATACTCGACAGACCAGCGACGTACTCGTGATGACGCTCGACCAGATCTGGTTCTGCTGAGCCTCAGGCAGCCCCATGATGGCCTTGGTCGACCCCGAGCACAGGAACGTCGCCTGGTTATGAGGTCAGACGAGCGTCAGTCGGTCGACATGGACACCTGTAGCGCCTCCGTCGACCACCGGCACCTGCTTGAGGCTGTGCATGAAGTGCTGCTCGACGCTGCGCTCGTTCTCGCACGGAAGCAGCTGAGGCAGCACCAATCCCTCTGTCAGACCCCTGCATGCGCCTATACCCACGGCCCGCTGATCCACCCGACCTGCTCGGCTGGAAACCCGAGGAAGTGGACGGTGATGCGCCACGGCAGCTCGGCGCCGCGACCCACGAGGTCGCGCAGCAGCCCGAACGGCAGGTGCCACGGCAGCGGCACGCTCCCACCGTCCTTGTCCTCGCACGCGAACCAGACGGACGCCGCGCCGGCGGTCATGGGCGGCGCGGCGTCCCGGAAGAGCTCGAGCACGTCGCGCGTCTGCGAGACCACGTAGCTCAGCCGCGGGATCATGGCCTGAAGCGCCACGGTCTCACTTGTCAGCGATCAGGAGGACGGCAGCACAAGTGCTCCAAGCAGATGGAGGAGGACGCACGTAGAACGGCCGCGGGGCGTGCAGCGCCGTCACTTCGGTCGGGTCCATGGCGAACACGACCGGCACGCAGCCCTCCCAGACCTGCGCGGCCACTGCTTCGGCCGCTGCGGACGGCGGGGGAACCGAGGAAGCGTCCGCATGCTGCGGCTCCATGTTGGTCCTTGGTGATGGCGATCTGGGTTACACCGCGAAGGTTACGAAGGAGGGTACGATACAAACTTTGAATATGGATACGCCTGTATGATGTGATGCCCTGTGATAATGATTGGGTGAATGGATGGCTTCAACTTGGTCAGATCAGTCGCAGACGTCGATGGCGAAGGGGGCAAAGCCGTCGTCGACGACGAGCTTGACGCCCTCGTAGAGCATGAGGGCGCCGCCGACGGTCACGAGGAAGACGATGCAGAGCAGGATGACGGACTGGCGACCCGAG
>JAADYF010001081.1:0-10081 GCA_023338175.1 Phytopythium delawarense
AGACGGGGATTTGCTACAACAGCCGTCTGCAGGGTATTGGATGCACGACGGATGTGAACAAGATCAAGATCCGTCGTCTGCAGATCGCTCGCGGCGCTGGTCTCCGTTGTGATGCAGTGGAAGAGGCGTGGCTGGGCTGTGGAATCCGACCGGCGTCAACGTGACATTTAAGCTATTGACGAGCGAAGGCTCGCTCGCTGTTCTCTCTCAGCGAACCGTTGTCGTTTGACCACTGGTCTTGTTTCCGCAGCCTAGCCACGCCTCTTCAGTGATGTTGCACGGCGAGCCCACGCCGCGTGCGATCTGTGCCTCGCGGAGTCTGATCATGTCGGGGTTTGTGACACAGGTCAGCACCTGCATGCGGTTGTTGTAGCAGATCCCCGTGGAGCTTTCTCTGCCAGCAGAGCGAGGAGGGAACTCGCACTTCCGGAACGGAGCACCGCCGCATGAACTGATGATGTCGACCGCCAGTTCGTCAGTTGCATTCGGCTGGTCGAACTTGATGGGTTGACAAACGCCGTACGAAAACTGTTCAACCATTGCCAGTGTCCCTGCTGTCGGCTGAGGATCATCTGCTCCTTGGCAAGTCGCTGCTGGGAAACCAAGTGCTAGTTCGGCGGTGCATGCTCGTGCCGTGAGGTCACACTCCCCCAGGAAGCCGTTGCAGCATAAATGGCTGCGCCGAAACACGACGAAGTGAACGAGGTGGTGCAGTGATGTAAGGTCAGGGATGGCCTTGAGCACAGGTAAATACGCGAGCTCGAGTCGCTGAAGCGAGGGCACATGCTCGAGTGACGGAGCGCGCTCCAGCGAGAACATGTGCGCGAACACGGCACTGCGGAGGTTGGGGACACCGCTGAGAGGCGGCAACGCGAGCAGTTGGTCGTGAACGGCGAGGTGCAAGAACGTCAGATGCGGCATGTCGCTGAACAGATCGGGGTCGATGCGCTGCAGGTTCGGAAACAGCTCCTTGCCTTCGATGTGGCTGTCCCCAACATCATCGTCAAGAGTTAGAGTTTACTCGCATCTGCGATCGATTGAGAGGACGCACAGATACTCAAGCATTCGGAGCTCCTTCGCCCACGATGGGATCTCTTCTAGACCTGTGTATATCAGCGATCTGCTCCACGGCACAGCACCGGTTCACCCGCCATCGGCAGATAGAATCAGCTCACCACAACAGCTCTGCATGCAGCTCGGTGAACGTACATGCAGTGAAGTTGTCGACATCCGCGAAGCGCGTCCGGCCAGCGCGGAAGGCCGCGATTGATGAGCTGCAACACGCGTAGGTCCCCGCTGCTGGCGAGCTCCGCCACCACATCGGTGTCGTCAACTGGATGCATCCACTCGTCGTAAGTTCGCGGGGCCCGGTCGGCATCGATGAGCGTGAGGCACGGACAAGTCGACGACGTGTTCGATTGTAATCGATGCGCAAACACGACGCACTGCGGGTAGCCCCCGCATGCCGCGAGCGAGTGCGCCATTGCCGTCTCGCAGACTACAACCACAAGCGCAGCAAAGGCCACGAAGACCGCGGCTGCCATTCTTGGCACTGGTCGTTGGGGTTGTGGCGGTGGCTCCGGGTTCGCATCCGATGGGTTTGACGTGGTTCTCACCGCCTCTGACGTCGAGAGCGCAAGTCTTGGCGGACCGGCTGTGGCCACAGCACTCTGCTTGACGTGTATCACTGGTCTTTGCTGGCGCAGGAGCGTGGCAACGACCGCGCGGAAGCGGTTGCAGAACGACAGGTTCATGCAGAGCTGAAGCGCGAGGTTTCCCAGCGTGCGGAACCGCAGCGAGTCGAAGCACGCGAGGAAGAAGGCGATCTCGGCGGGGTCCGCTGCTGCTCGAGCCAAAAGCTCAAAGCTGCCAGTCGGCAGCACATCAACGTTGACTTGGAACGCTGCGGCGTCAAAGTCGAAGTTGGCGTAGCTGTAAACCAGCACCGCGATCGGGTATCCGACAGCCGCAATCAGATCAAAGCTAAGTGAAGGAGGTGGTGAGATTGGAGTCGTTGCCAGGAGCTTGCAGGACGACCGCACGCACTTACATTGCATCGATAAGGATCTCGGACATCGCTGAGTGGCTCGACAACAAGATGAAGGCGGCGCACGAGAGCGCGTTGGCCGACAGAAAGACCGCGTAGGCGCGCACCATGGCAGTTGGGAACCCCGACTCGAGGATCTGATGCAGCTGGATCGATTGAACAGCGAGGTCGACCATTTTCAGCACGGCGTTCTTGGGTCGGAGACATTATGCAAGAAAGCAGCTGTGAGCACAGAGATGAACAAGCATGGGCCCCATCGAGACCTACCCAGAGCTTTCGGTAGTGCCCCGTGATCCCCGTGAGCTCTTTCCAGAACCTCACAGCGTGGCGACTCCCCTGGATCACGATCACTCTCAGCGGGTGCTGGTGCTGCTGGCTTGCAGCGTGGGGCTGCCGCTGCCACTGCACCAGCTTCCGCTCGGCCTTCACCAGCCAGCTCTCGGTCTCCCGCCGCCAGACGGTCATCTTGAGCACGATGTAGGCGTAATACCCGTCGACGATCGCCAATCCGACCACCGCCGCGTACTTGATATTTCGGTCCGCGTCCACGATGAGCCAGAACTGGCCGTCGTCCAAGCTGCCCGTGCCCATGAGCGCGTTGGCCGTCTCGTTCGGCGCGAGCGCCAGCACGATGAGCCACATTGTCCACGCGACGCACACGAGCGCGACTGTCAACATCGCGAGCCCCAGACGCCCGAACACCTGCGAGAATCCCAGAGCATTGGCGAGCGCAGCCTGTGTTCGCCGCCTCTGTGGTCTCGTGAAGCTTGAGGGGCTTGTCGGGAGCGCCGGGCGAGCCAATGACGCTGGAAGCGGAGCGACTTGGTCTGGCATGGGGCGGAGGGAGCTGTGCGTCGCTGCTGATGATTCAATGGTGGACGTTTGGGTGCTGTCCGCAGCGAGCACCGACAGTCTAATGATAAATCCCCATGACAAACATAGACGCAGCTCAGTCTCAGATGCAAAAGTTGACTGCAAAACCTTGGCGAGGCGATTCCGATCAATCTGCTAGGCTCTCCTCACCACTTGCTCACGCTACTCTGCTCGGGGCTCCCGCTGCTTTATAAATGGTAGTCGATGCCCGAGTACTCGTCCGTGTCCTGGCCGACGGACTGCGAGTTTTCCAGGCCGCGCTGCCGCAGCCCGCTCGACGACGAGCGGCTGTCGGCGTAGTGCGAGCCCATCGTCGACAGGCCCACAAGCTCGGACGACGGCAGCGACCGGATCGATTGGATGTTGGCGTGCGAGGTGCGATCCGTCTCCACGTCCATGTGCGAGTTCTGCTGCGTGAACAGGTCCAGCCCCTCGAGGCCCACAAGCTCCTCGACGCCGAGAATGTCGGCCATCTTGAGCTGGAACCGCTTCTTGTACAGCTTTGGCGCGATCGCAGAGAGGCCGTCGCCGTCGACGCCCTTAAACGCGATCTTGAAGAAGCGCTCGAGCCGCTTCTGGAATGTCCATGTCTGCAAAATATCGATCACGCCCAGGTGGTAGTACGCCGGACCCACCACCGTGTTGGCCATGCGCATTCCCGATCGAGGGAGCCGCCGGCCGGACGACGACACGGACGTGTTGCTCTCCGTGCGAGTAGTCCGGAAACCCTCCATCTGCCGCGACACCTTGCGGCTCCGGCCCATGTCGCCGATAGCACCGATGTTGGACGAGGACACACTCGCGTGATGCCTCGACTTGGACGACGGCGGAAGCACCGGCGGAGGGCCACCGCTCTTGGACAGCGGCCCCGCAGCGCTACGGGGATCCATCATGGATTTCTCTGTGAACGGGTTGTAGACCGACGACCGCGGGTTGCTCGGCGGCTCGGACGGCTGCGCGTGCGCCGGAGAAACGGGAATCTTGCCATCGCCGATGCCGTCCTCCTCGTCACCCTCGTCCACGACGTACTCAACTTCGTGGATGCCCATCAGCAGCGAATAGTCCATGATGCCGAACGAGCACAGCAAGTCGCTGTCGGCACAGAGTTGCCTGTACAGGTCGATCGCGACGTCGCGGTCGAGTTTGAGCTTTTGCGTCAGGTCCGAGTCCTTGAGCACAACGTTCGGCTCGTGGCCTCCGAGACGCATCGTGCAGTGCGTGTTGTCTGAACCCGAGCTCTGGTAGACGTACTTGCGGTTGCAGTGTCGGCACGTGACCTTCTTGCCGCGCTTCGGCAGGTCGCCGTGTCGGTTCACCCACGAACCCTTGATGTCGAACCGGGAGTGGATGATCTGGTCCGTGTCGAACAAGTTGGCCATGACGATGAACGAGAACTGCTTCCCGTACAGCTCGAGGCAGTGGCAACCGTAGAAGCGCGTCAGCAGCGAGTTCGGGTTCGAGCACAAGTAGTCGGCGTACTCTTGCGCGATGCTGCGCAGGAACGTGCACTCCTCCTTGCTCGTACTCTTGACAATCAGCGCGCCGTCGGCCGAGAAGAACATGAAGGCGCCACTGGCACCTTCGCTCAACCGTTCCTTGGCTGTCGCGGACAGCGACTGCAGATACATCTCGTTGTTGACGCCGAACCGCTCGCGGATCTTCTTGAAAGCGTGCGGCTCGTAGTCGTGGAACGTCTTGGTACGCTCCGAGTGCTTCGAGACGCGCAGGTTCTCGTCGAACGCGCCGTTCTCGTCCGAGTTCTGGCGAGGATACGCCGCGTACGCGTTGGCCGCGATCGGGACAGCCGTCACCGGGCCAGAACCGCCCTTCGTCTGCGGTAGCAACGCCAAATGCTGGATGCGCTGCGAAGCCGGGAGTCGCTCGGCCGCTTGGACGGCCTGAATGATGCCTGACGTCGTGTAGAAGAGCACCTCGCGTCGCAGCGCGGCGTTCACCTGCGGGTTCAAGTCGACGTCGACGTCGACGCTCTTCTCCCCGAGGCACTGCGTAAAGTGGGCGACGTGGAAGTCGTTGAGCGCGAACCAGATGACGAGGTCGAGGTATCCCTTGCCGGCGAGCAGGAAGTTGAGCAGCTCGGCGGACACGTCCTTCTTGGACCGGTCGCGGCTGAGGAACTTGATGTAGACGATGACGACGATGATCCAGTAGAAGGTGACGGCGAAGACGTTGAAGCGCGCGCGGTTGATGGACTGGACGCGCACGGCGTAGGTCTCTGGCATGCCCTCGCTGAGGCGCTTCCACGCCCATACCCAGACGACGATGCCGAAGACGATGAAGAGCCCCATCCAGATGTAGAAGAACAGCCAGCTGATGATGTTGGCGTTGACGGCCTTGTAGTCGGTCGAGAAGTTCATGATGACGCTGTAGTTGTTGGGGCACGTGTCCATGTCGTCCGGCTCGAGGTTCTTGAGCGCGTTTGTCCAGCAGACGCCCAGGTCCGAGTAGCCCGCCCAGTCGTCCGTGTTCATGAGCAGCAGGCCCATGACGAGCCCGATGCCCCATGAGAAGAGGTGGAAGAGCCGCGTGTTGCGCTTGAAGTCGGTGAACGGGTTGGTGAGGCTCATGAGCAGGTTGGCCGTCATGCAGAAGAACCAGCACTCGGAGGCGATGAGCGAGAACTCGAAGAGCCCGGCGAAGACGTCGCAGGCAGCGCCGGCGCCGCGCAGCGAGGAGCAGCCGCACTGGAGGTTGGTGCTGCTGCAGAGCGCGTCGCAGTCGTAGAAGAGGCAGCGCACGAATTGCTGCGCCAGCAGCTGCAGCACGAAGAAGGCGTCGGCGATGGTGCGCCAGAAGACGAGCGGGTTCGGGTGCTGCCGGTAGCTGGGCACGCTGGCGTACGACAGGATGACGAAGAAGACGGAAAAGACGGAGAGCACGGCGCCCCAGATGAGCCCGGGCGAGAGGTTATCGTACGAGCTGGCCATGGCCAGCACGAGCGCCAGCACGAACGCGAAGAACATGGCGAGCTGGAACCAGCGCGTGGTCGACTGCAGGCACGTGCGCATGCCCGGCGGCGGCGGTCCGCGCGACTCCTGCAGCATGTTGACGTCCGGGTCGGACGCCGTCTCGGACGACACGCCGAGGCTGCGCGACGACGACTTGGGCGAGTACGGCGCGTGCCCGGCCGCCGGGACCGGGCCCCCGCCCAGCCGCGGGTTGCGCTCGTACATGCGGCGGCTGTCCTGGAGGAGTCTCGGCGGCGTCCCGAGAAAGGGCGGCGGCGATTCGCGCGCGTCCGGCGCCGGAGCGGGCGACCCGCGGGCGGCGGAGATCTCGCTGGGGTCGCGCGGAGGCCGCGGAGGCGGCGTGGGCGCGGGGCGGGGCGCGCGGCGGGCGCGGGGCGGGAGGCGGGCGGTGGGCGGCGGCGCCGGTGGCGGCTTCTGGCGGGCGCTTGTGAACACCAGGGACGCGGGCAGACGGCGATTCACTATGGGCGGACGCCCGGAATTCACGGTACTGCGGTTACCGTCACTCTGAGAGACAGTGCTTCCTCGCGCTCCCTCTCTGCCGCTGAACTCTGAAGTGAACTTGGCGTTTGTATGCAAGGTGCAAGATGGGGGGACAATAGAGCGCTTTATACGTGTGTGACGAAGGCGGCGGGTGTGCCAGATCGACTATCAACGGCTTGTAAAAGAAGCGGTTCGAAACCGGATGGTGATTCGGGTTACAGAAGTTTTGCACAGGTGTACTGTATTCCTGAACCCACGATTTTTCTGACCCCTTCTTTGACCCGGTTATCTAAAATAGAGTGAAATAGTGCTCGAAACACAACTCCTGGCTGCAGAATCCCTTAATGTACGTGCACCACGCCATTCTAAATGGCTACACTTTTGTCAACAGAGCTCCAAGCGGCGCCAATCCTGCCATGGGGCTCAGTAAAAGTCCTCGTCGACGCGGTTGAGCTCGTCGCGCACGCGCGCAATGTCCGCCAGGTGGGTCTCCTTGATGTGCAGCACCTCTGCGACGCGCGCGCGGTTGCGGCGCCACTCGTCGTCCTTGGCGCGCCGCAGGAGCTCGGCCACGGCGGCCAGGCTCTGCTCGCGCATGACGTCCTCCTGCGCCAGCAGCTTGCCGATGTGGATGTCGTGCGACCCGTTGATGGCGTTGTTGAGCGCATCGCGGTCGTTCAGGATCGCGCGACACTCGTCCGTCAAGAAGTCGTCCTCCTCGACGTCCTCGGTCGCCATGCGCTCTAGCAGCGTCACGGCCAGCTGGCTCACGCCCTCGAAGAAGTTGTTCTCCAGCACCTCCACCGCGCGGAAGTGCTCCGTCGCTACGTCTCGCGCCTCAGCGCCGACACCCTCGATAGACCCTTCCATGCTCCCGATCAGCTCCTGCGCCGCCTCCACCAGGTCCGACTCGATGTTCATCAGCTCGTGGTGCAGTTTCTCAGCGAGCGACTCGGCGTCGTGCAGCAGCTGCAGTCCGGCCGCGGTCGACTCGCTGTCCGCCGTCGGGCCGCCCAAGTTGGAGGCACTCGCCTGTTTGAGCAACTGCTTGACAGTGCGCCGGTACGCTTCGATGGCGCGGATGCTGGCTTCTTGCGCCTCGACCTGCAGCTTGCCGTACTTGTGCTTGAACACGTCGACCTCCTTCGTGAGACTCCCGTGCTTCTCCAGCAGCACGAGCTTGACGTCTTCGGCCGCGGCCTTGGCCTTCTCCATGTAGTCCTCAATAATGCTCCGGAGGCCTGGTAGCACCTCGATCTTGCTCATTTCCGTGTCCTCTTTGAACATGTCGGTCAATAGCGTCTGCGAGTCAAGGTAGCGTCAGTGGTCGTTGCTCTACTGCGTGCAAATCTCCACAGTCCATGCGCAATGATGCAGACCTCGAGAATGATGACGTTGGCGTCTCGGAGCATGGACAAGTACTTCTGGTGCTCCGCCTCGCGCGCCAAGGCAGCGTCTTCGATCGCCTTAACCTCCTTGAGCTCCTCCAGCTCGTCCTGGTACTGCTCGCGCGCCTGCATGGCCTCATTCGAGTCCACCAGCGCGTAGTCCAGGTACTGCAGTCGCTCCAAGTGCGCCAAGATGAACCTGTGGCACCCAAACCGAGATGACGTAAGCGACTGCAACCCAATGCTTTGGCACTCAAGTCGCCAAGAGCAGCGACTCTCACGGGCGGTACTCAGGGTCAGAGCAAACCGGATTCCCTCTCAGGTTCAGGACACGGAGCTTGTCGAGGCATTTGAGGTACAGAAGCCCTTCGGTCGATGGCAGCAGATTGTTGCCGAGGGAAAGCACCTACGAGCAGAACGCTAGCGTGTGAGTCTCATTCATAGGCCCCGCACGAACGAGCACTAGGTGTAGCAGCATTTTGCCTGGAGTTGCTTGAGCGAGTCGAGGTTCTCGACCTTGGAGATGCAGTTGTTGTACAGGCTGAGGTCGGTGAGCTTGACAAGCGACTCGAGTCCCTTGATGCTCGAGATGTTGTTGAACGACAGGTCGAGCCACTCGAGCTGCACGAGATGGCCGATGCCATCGATCTCCTGGATCATGTTGTTGTCCAGCTGCAGCTTGACGAGGTGCCGGAGCGTCTCCAGGTTCTCGATCTTGAAGATGTTCTGGAAGGACAGCGACAGTGTGTGCAGCTTGAGGAAGTCGACGCTCTGGTCCGCCTCGTCGACCGCGTTGTTGTTGGAGGGGTCCACGTCCGCAAGCGTCGCCTTCTTGATCAGCTCGTCGCTGATCACCGCCACGTCGGCGTGTCGAACGCCCAGTCGATGCATCTCGCCTCAAACGCCCTCGCAGTCGTTATGTGGTGAGCAACAAAGAGGTGGCGGCGCTTGGTCAGCTGGTGCGGGGTTTGTGGGCTAAAAATAATGCTGCCTAGACATGGAGCATTGCTGCCGCTTCAACAGGATGCAACTGGAGAGAGATCGCAAGTCATGTTTGAGCAATGAGGACTCATTGAGGAGTGCATCTACTAGTGTACACGGAGCGACTCTATCGAGGACCACTAGCCTGCTAGACAGAGATGTGGTGGCTGCCAGTCGCCATTGAAGACGAGTGGACCGCTGACGCATCATGCTGGTGGGTGCTTGAGCGCTCACGGTCGTCCACATCATCAACGCTGTCGTCCATGTCGACGTCGCCCGGACGCACAGCGGACGGCAGCTTTCGGAGCGGCTGGAGGGTCTGGCTGTGCAGTTGCTGCTCGATCTCGATGGCCACGTCGACGGATCCCAGCGGGTCGTCGGTGATCTGCTCCTTGAGCGCCACAACTGGCTGCGGCAGGTCCACCATGGTCGCGGACTCGAACAGCCGGCGCAGCAGTCGCTTCATAGAGATGGAGTCCACAACAGGAAGATGTCAGCACTGACCAAGAGTATCACATGATATGCTGCAGCTCACCTGGTAGTGGCGGAACTTGTTGGTGACATGATGGACGACTAGGAGAGAGAGCAGCGGGTACAAGACGCCGCCGGCGATCGCGAGGTAGACGCATAGGCCAACCTGCCAGCACTTGCGACCGGTCGGGTTCTCGTTGCAGCGGTTGAACTGGTCCTTGTAGAAGGTCGTCTCGAGCACAACACGGTATACGCACACGTACCAGACGGCCACAACCGCCAGGTACAGCACGCCGACGGCGACGCACAGGTGCATGAGGTACCTGTCGGCGGCCGTCTTGCGCGCCGTGGAGATCAGGAACACGGACCAGACGACGGAGAGCAGCGCAAAGCCCGAGATCGCCGACATGGCGAGCTGCAGGAAGGTGACCGCCCCGCCGCAGTACACGTCCATCACCTGGCAGTACTGCCGGTGCAGCTCGCCCACCGCGTCCGCGCAGAACGCGCGCTCCGCCGCGCTGCAGGGAGCTCGCGGTGAGCCCAGGAGTCGGGCACGAAGAAGCATCAGTCGAGAGGCACGCACCACTGGCTGGCGAAGGACTCGGTGGCGCTCGATTGCGGCGGGACCCAGAGCGAGTTGCCCGGGTCGTAGGCCGCGGCGCCCACGTGCTCGGTAAAGTTGAGCCAGAGGCCAATGCCCTGCGAGTAGTAGGCGGCCGCATCGGCGGCGGAGCGCTCGCCCGACTGCGTCAGCCAGAACGGCGCGAGCGCCACGAACCACGAGAGCAGCGCCAGCGCCGCCGCCAGCGCCACCACTGCGGCAGCAGACAGACGCGCACGCAGGTCAGTGG
>JAADYF010001082.1:0-10065 GCA_023338175.1 Phytopythium delawarense
ATGTCCTTGATTTTGTTCCGTCAAGGAGTCATGTCACTTTTTGAAGTGAAAGAGTCACTCCAAAACCAGACATGACATATGACATGAGTGACATGCCAACAATCTATAGTGCCGTGTCTCAATCACGGGAATCGTCACGAATGCGTCACTCCAGCAGGGTCGTCGCTTCAAGCCGCACTTCAACTGGTTCCATGGCTTCACTTGGACTCCCCGACCTCGCCAATGCCGCCGAGCTCCGTGTCGGGCCACTTGCCGTCCGCAAGTGAGGGAAACTGACCCAATGCGCTTGGCGTCACCGTTGCGGATGATCTAGCGATTGGCGCCGTGACCAGCGCCGGCGGCCCCAAGCTCTCGTGCTGAGCGACGAACGCGAGCGCGTCCAACAAGATCGAGCGCGAGGACCTTTAGCACGTGCCTGAGCATGTCGCCGATGGTGGACCAGGTGGTTGCCGCGTCTGTCGCCGACGTAACGGCCGGCTAGAGGTGCACGCCGACCCCGTTGGCCTCGTTGCGGTCGAGCTTATTGATCAAGATCACACAGGCGCGCTATCCGCTTGTCGACCGTCAGCGACTGGCTTTGCATACTGAGACGCCGCAAAGCACAAGCGTGCAGCACGTGCTCGACCTCGATGGTGGAGCCGACGCGTGTCGATGGTGTTGGTATTCAAGTCCTTCCGTGAGCAGTGGGTGGTGCCAGCGGCCGGCTGTATCGCGATGCCCTTCTCGCGTTCGAGCTCTATCGAGTCCATCTTGGCGCCAACGCCGTCCTTCCTTGTTGCGCACCCTGCGGGTGGCGTTGAAGCGACACGTGAGGAACAGGATGCGCTCCTTCAGCGTCGTCTTGTCGCCGCCAATGTGCGCCGAGGTGCCGATCTGCATGAAGCCACACGGACACCACGGCAGTCCTTCCGCTCATCAGGTCTCGCAGCACCAGATGTGGTTCCATCTCATGCGGAGCGGCTCGAACGCTTTGGCGCTATCATTTCCGGTCGAAGCGCAGTACGGACGCCTGGATGCCGGCGAGCAGCTTGTGGATGGCCGCCATGGTGCTCTGCACGAACTGCAGGCCCTGTGTCATGCAACGAGGCCGCAACTCGTCGTCAGTCCTCGTCCTGGAAGTGGTTGACAACGGTTCCAAGCGGCCAGACGCACCTCCTTCTTGCCGGCGGCCGCCTGCAGCCGGTCGTTGAGCGAGACGCGCTGCTCCAGCGAGGACGCGAGCTCCAGCTGCAGGTGCAGGCCCTCGCTCCGGATGAGCTCGATCGAGAACGCCTGGACATGAAAGCATGGGTCGTTCGTTACTGGGCGAGGCAGCAGGACGGACCAGATCCAGCCGCGACGCACCTTGTCGAGCGTCTCCCAGTCGCGCCGGAGACCGTCGTGCTGCGTCACGAACGCGTCGTAGTCAGCCTCGTCGAGGATGGCGGAGCGGCTCTTGTGCCTGGCCACGCGCTCGCAGATCTCCGCCACGGCCGGGGGGAAGAACGAGAGGTCGGGCATGGCCACCGCCCGCTGGCGAGGACGCTTCACCGTCGCGGTCGGCCGGCTGGCGACGCTCTTGGGCTTCTCACCGGCGCCAGACGCCGCCGACGTGCTCGGCTCGGGAGTCGCGATGGCTTCCGCTTCAGTCGGCGCCGCGTCAGCTTCCGCAGAGCCCTCTTTACGAGTCTTACCATTGTCGTTGGACGCCGGGACGGCAGCCAAGTACTCGTCGATCCCGCCGGCTTGGGGCGTCTCCTTGCGCGCTCTCTTCTTGGACGGTAACTTGGACGTCGCGACGCGGGCGGCCTTCAGATCGCTAGCCGCACTGCTCTCCTTGCTGTCTGCCGACATGGCGTCAGAAACGGCGGCCATTGCTCGGACGTCTGTCCGGCTGCTCGGCATGTCCTTCGCTGCGCGCTTCCGCTGCCGCTTCGCTGGCGCAGTGGCGCTCGCCAGCGTGGTCTTCGCCGGCGCAACAACCGGGAGAGCAGCCTCGGTGGCTTCTGCATCCTCTCCGCAGTCGGTCGAGACGATCACCTCCGTCGACGCGTCCGACGCCAGCGCAGCGTCAGGGACGGACGACTCGGGAGCCGGCTGCTCAAAGCCGGCCTCGATCCGCTCGCGCGTCCGCTGCGCCTCCTCCGGCTCCAGCGCGGACGGGAGCCGCCTGTGAACACACTCACGGAGGTCAGTGCTATCCAATCCACCCACACATCGCTGGGCATCCCTCCTCACATGGTCGTCGCGGCCTGGACGAGCGACGCTGACTGCTTGGCCCCCGCTCTCGTCACGGGCCTCACCGGCAGCTGCGCCGTCAGTCTCCGACGCTTGCGCGCGGCGCCCGGCGGGCCTTCGACCGCGTCGATGAGCTTGGACGCGCGCGCCTTGGACGCCTTGACGAGCGTCGCGTGGCGGTCCTTCATCCGGTCCTTCTCTGTCGTGTCGAGCAGCCGCTGCACGATCAGCTTCTGGTGCACCGCGCCCGCCCGGTGGACGGCGTAGCCCGCCGCTCCGTCTACTCGGCGGAAGGCGCAGACGTGGTTCACGCGCGGGTCCTCCGGGAACGACAGCAGCTCGTACTGCTCGGACGACAGCGCGTCCCCCTCCTCTTCGCTGTCGCTATCGTCGCTGCCGCTCGCGTCCGACCGCGATGCCGTCACCTTCAGCACGCTCGTCTTCCTGCTCCTACCCAGCGAGGCCGCGCCCGACGCGTTCAGCCGGATCGAGATCTGCGCGTCCGCGCCGCGCGCCAGCCTGCGCAGCAGCTCGGGCGTCAGCCGCACGTGCGCCGCCCACCGCGGAGCGCCCGCCGCCGCGTCGTGCAGCGCGTACTGCCGAACACGCGCGGAGCACAGCAGAGCGTCAGCCTGCGGACCGTGCGGGGCTCAAGACGGCGCGCCATCCCCGTCCGCACTTACCTGCGCGTCCGCCTCCATCGCGATCGCTTCGCCAATTGAGCAACAATGCGGACAAGTTGACCTATGGCGCGCTCGATTAAGTATACAATTACAGGCAAGAGAAGGCGTCAAAACCGAGAGCGCATGTCTCGTGTAAATATCCGTGAGGAAAGGTTCAAGCGTCACTGGACGATCGATCGCCGCGACGATGGTCCGCCCCCCAACGATTGACAACCTTCGGCGATGGACAACTACGGACTCTAAGCGCGGGCGGTGGCGACGCGAGGCTCGGCTCTATTGGGCTCGCGGTCTACCCTCGGTGCCAGTCGTTCACGTCCGGGGCGAGCGGCTCGCGGCGCTCAAAGTACGTTTGTCCGGCGCACGCGATGGGCCCGCCGCCGTAGCACATGCCGTCCTCGCGGTACAGCACGAGCGCCTGCTGCGGCGTCACCCCTCGCTGCGGATGGTCGAAGTCCACGCGGAGGAACTGCCGGTCGTCCGAGGACGCGGCGGCCGCGTCGTGCCAGTCGTGCAGACTGCTGGCGGCGCGGCGGACCTCGCCCTCCGACACGAGCGAGATGGTGCAGTCGTCGAGGTCTTGGCGGTAGCGCACGCGGTAGCGGCAGCGCATGCTGCCGGCGTCCCTCAGCTCGCGGGGCAGCTCGCCCGCGATCCAGTTGAAGCCGGCCGCGTCGGCGAACAGCTCGTCCGAGAAGAGCGCCGGGTGCTTGGTGCCCGGGGCGACGATGACGGCGTGGTCCTGCTTGCGCTTGCCCACGACGAACCACTTCTCGGGCATGCCCTGCAGCTTGGCGCCCTGCCCCACCGTGTACGCCGTGAAGCCGCGGTGCGCGTGCAAGCGCTCGCCGTCCACGGTGACGAAGGCGCCGGCCTGCTTGGGGATGTACTCGTGGATGAAGTCGGCAAAGTTGCGCTTGCCGATGAAGCAGATGCCGACCGAGTCGCGCTTCTCGGCCGTGCAGAGCCCCGCGTCGGCCGCGATGCGCCGCACCTCGGACTTGTCCAGCTCGCCCAGCGGGAACAACACGCGCGAGAAGGCGGCGCCCGGCACGTTGGACAGGAAGTAGCTCTGGTCCTTGGACGTGTCGTGGGCCGCGAACAGCTGCGGCAGCCGGTCGTCGCCCGACGGCGCGCGCAGCTTGGCGTAATGGCCGGTCGCCACGTAGTCGGCGCCGATCTGCTCGCAGTAGTCCAGAAACGCCTTGAACTTGATCTCGCGGTTGCACAGGATGTCCGGGTTGGGCGTCATCCCCTGCAGCGCACGTCGATCGCTCGCGGTCAGCGCGCAGTTGTCCGTTCAACGCCAGGCAGCAGCCGATGAGATGGACGCACGCACCTCCTCGAAGCTCTCGAGCGAGGGAGCGAAGACCGCGTTCCAGTAGGACTGCACCAGATTGACCTGGCGCGCCTCGATGCCGAGCTGGTCGCAGACGCTCTTGGCGTCCTGGTAGTCGGCGTCCACGGGGCAGGCTGTGCCGCCCTGCTCGTCGCTGGCGTCCCAGTTCTTCATGAAGACGCCTGTGACGCGGAAGCCCTGGCGCCGCAGCAGTAGCGCCGCCACGGATGAGTCCACGCCCCCGGACATGCCCACCACCACGTGCTTGGCGGCCGGCCCGCCCGACGCCCAGCGCCGCCGCTGCAGCAGTCGCCGCGGGGCCGCCGCCCAGAGCGCCGCTGCCATTGATCTGCGCGTTGGATGACGGTCGCAAGTGGCCAATGGACGCTGCAGCTCGTAATCAGTGGGTGTCGCCCGTATTTGGTGTGGTGCACACCGAATCCAAGTACTCCGTCCTGTTTTGACCGTTCGTTTGGGAAATCAGTACCCTAGTCCAGGACCTCGCTTCCATTTTTAGTCGCACTGTCCTCCCCCTCAATACAAGCCTCCGTACTGATATCACTCGTCCATCTGGTTTTTCCCTGTCATTCCTCCTTTTCAAGTGCGGCACACAGGAGACGGGATCCTCAACCAATTCCGATACAAAGCCCAAGTCAAGGTCCGCGCGTTGGATCTTGCCGTGCTTCAGTGCTTCAGTATTGGACCGAGAAAGGCCGGCGACAGCGGGACGAGCAACATGCGGGCCATGCGCGCGTTCTTGACGCTGCTGGCGCTCCCGGCGGGCTTCCTGGCGCTGGCGGGCGCCGCGGTGAACGTGACGCTGGCGGAGCGGCGGCCGATGCCCTTCCCGGTCGAGCCGCACCCGCTGCAGCTGTCGGCCGCGCTGTTCGCGGGCGCGAGCGCCGGCGCGGACGCGCTGCCGGCCATTGCGGGGCTTGCGGACGAGCCCTTCCCCACGGGCGCCTGGTGGACGAACCTCGTGCTGGAGCAGGGCGAGGCCGCCGTCGTGGCCATGCCCTACGTCTTCCGCATGTTGGGCGAGAAGGCGCACGTGTCCTTCCCCTTCCGCGTCGTCACGCCCACGGTCGTGCAGAGCGGCTTCATCGCGCAGATCGTGCTCAGCTCGGCCGCCGGCGGCGCGGATGACCCCGTCGCGCCACCCACAGCGCACCAGGTCGTCGCGTTCGACTCGTTCGGCGTCAACGTGCGCTTCCAGCGCCACGGCACGGCCGAGTTCACGCTGCTGCTCATGCGCGGGTCGCCCTATGTCACCATGGAGTTCACCGACAGCCGGCCCGTGATCGAGTCCACCGACGGACTGTCGCTCTCGCGGCTCAAGAAGTTCGACGGACTCGTCTTCATGGACGGCTCGGACGTCGAGTTCGCCGTCTACAGCGTCCTGGTCAGCAACGGACAGATGTGGTACATCTTCGCGTCCGACCCGACGCTGGAGCTCAAGCTGGGCACCGACGGCCGCGTCGTCGCCAAGGAGGCGCTCACGGGCGTCCTCCGCGTCGCGCTCTCGCTGGATGCGACGACGTTCCCGTACCTGCTCGAGTCGGCGTCCGTGTACCCGACCGGTGGCGTGGTGAACTACACTGCTGACCCTGCCGACAGCAGCGTGGCGCGTCTCGAGTTCCGGTGGAAGACCAAGACCTTCGCCGCGTTCGCGCCCGACACGGACAGCTCCAGTCGTCGGGAAGCCGAGCTGCTGATGCTGGCGCTGCCCCACCACATGGACATCATGCAGGTGCAGTCGGCTCCGGGCGAGAAGGCCACTACCGGCGCCAACAAGGTGGTGAACATTCTCCGCTACACGAGCATCCGCGGACCCATGAAGGGCGTGCTCGGCAGCGTGTGGCACATGCGCGAGCAGCTGCCGCCTGTCGAGTGGAACTTTGCGGACGACGGGCTGTTCAGTGACGAGTACGACGCAAAACTGCTGAATGGGGTGCCCGTCGAAGAGGAGAAGGCTCGACGCCTGGCCATGCGGCAATTCGTCGAGGACAAGATCGTCGAGAACCTCAAGCAGGACATCAACAAGTACCCCATCCTGGCCGGCGACGACTCGTACAACTTTGGCAAGCAGATCGGACGCGAGACGCGGCTCCTGCTGATGGCGGACAGGTTTGGGCAGGACGACATCGTCGCCGTCGAGCTCAAGAAGATCGAGGACGCGCTGGAGCCGTGGCTGGACGGGACGAACCCGGACAAGCTCGTGTACGACGAGACGTTTGGTGGCGTTGTCACGAGCTTTGGGCTGCGTAGCAAGGACGCGGACTACGGCAACGGGTACTACAACGACCATCATGTACGTGGCCCAGCACCTCTTGGCCTGTCATCGAGTGGCGTGTTGTTCCAGCCCGCTGACCTTGTGTGATTGTTTGTCCGACAGTTCCACTACGGATACTTTATCTACGCGCTCGCGGTGGTGCGCAAGTTTGACCCGGACTTCGTCCAGAAGTACGCGCTGGCGTGTGCGATGCTGCTCGCAGACATCGGCACCCCGCCTCACTCGAAGGTCCCGTTCTTCGACGATCTGCCCGCCAACCGGTTCTTCCCCGTGGCGCGGCACAAGGATTGGTTCGTGGGTCACTCGTACGCCAGTGGGCTGTTCCAGATGGAAGACGGCAAGTCGCAGGAGAGCAGCAGCGAGTGCACGAACGCCTACTACGCCATGACGCTGTTCTCGTCCCTGGACGCCGACGCCCAAGACGCGACTTCGTACCATCAGTACACTCGACTGATGCTTGCGACAGAGCTCCGCTCGGCCAAGAAGTACTGGCACATGCGCAAGAACTCGAAGATCTACGAGCCGATCTTCTCCAAGAACGCCATGGTCGGCGTGGTGGGCGAGATGTCGGTCGTCTACAGCACGTGGTTCGGCGACCGCCCGGTGTACGTGCACGGCATCAACATGCTCCCGTTCACGCCCATCACGCCGTACCTGATCGGGGAGTCCTTCGTCGCGACCGAGTATCCGATGATCGCCGGCGACATTGGAAACCTGGACCCATACGACATCTGGCGCTCGATCGTCGTGATGGACCACGCCATCTTGGACGCCGCCACCGCCTGGGACGAGCTCGTAGACACCGTCAAGGCGTTCGACACGTGGAACTCGCCGTCGAACTCCATGTACTGGGTGGCCACACGTCCGTCGTGGTTCTCGCAGAAGAACCGCAAGGTGCTGACCGAGCCAAAGTCGAACGAGAACGACATGTGTTTCGGCTATCCAACGTGCAGCACCGCGGGCGACAATGGCACGACGCTGCTGTGCTGCGCGACCCTTCCTGGCTGCTGTCCGAGCAACTTGGGGTGCTGTCCCGAGGAGGAAAGGGAGGTGCTGCCGCCGAACGCGTGCTTCGGCGAGCACCAGTGCGGCGTCCTGGGTCTCGGGTGCTGCAACTCGATCGACGGATGCTGCCAGCCTGACCCGATGACTGGCGCGGTCCTCGGCTGCTGCAAGAACCAGCACCCAGCCACGCTCGTGCCACTGGTGACCAAGAGCCCGACCGCTCGCGCGAACGGGTCCGACGCGCTCTGCTACAACGAGCCCCAGTGTGCGTCCGCGGGGCTGGACTGCTGTGCTCTGCCGGTCGGCTGCTGCTCGGGACCGGGGCCAAAGCTGGACTGCTGCGCGTCGACGCCTCAAGACGTCGCGATGAGCAGCAACGACGCCGGCGAGTGCCACAGCCAGCCGGCGTGCGCTGCCGCTGGCCTCGACTGCTGCGCGACCGACGCTGGCTGCTGCCTGCCGGACCCCGTGAGCGGCGCGACGCTCGACTGCTGCGTCGCGGAGACCGCCGCGCCGGCCGACCCCACGTGCCACGGCGAGTCGACGTGCGCTGCGGCCGGGGTCGACTGCTGCGCCACTGCTGCTGGCTGCTGCATCCCCGACCTGAGCGGCGCGGTGCTCGACTGCTGCCAGGCGGCGCAGGGCCAGAGCGGCGGCTCGGCGTCAATCGCGACCGGCGACGAGAAGACCGGCGCGAGCAGCAAGACCGTGTCGTGGCTGTTCGTGGGCGTGGGCGTGCTCGGCATCGCCGGGCTGGCCGCGTACATCGCCATCACGTGCTTCCGCCGCCGCGGCTATGACTCGGTGGACCGCGACATGCGCTCGCTGTACTGCGCCGGCATGATGATCGCCGTAGTCGCGTTCTTCGTGTTCCTCATCATCATCTCGTGATGGCCGCCCACCGGCCGGCCCCGCGGTCGCCCTCGTGGTCGGCCGCTCTCCCTTCTGACTCTCCTTTTTGGCCATTTTTGATGACTCCCGCCGGCTTGCCGCGCTCCCCATCGACACCAAGGCAAACGAAATACACGGCCCGTTCGCAGTTCGCAGTGCGTGTTCATCCTCCATCAGGTTACCACGACCGAGCGTCGGCTGCCTCTGCTCGCGGCGCCGGCCGGGCTTCAGTCGCGGCGCGGCGAGCGGCTGCGCGGGCGCGGGGAGCGGCTGCGGTCGCGGCTGCCGCTGCCTCCTCCGCGGCTGTCGCGGTCCCGGCGGTCGGGCGAGCGCGAGCGCGAGCGGCGGCGCGAGCGGTCGTCGTAGCGGTCGCGGTCGTCGAAGCGGCCTCCGCGCTCGCGGCTGTCGCGGCGCTCGTAGCGGTCGCGGTCGTCGAAGCGGCCGCCGTCGCGGCCTCCGTCGCGGCCGCCGTCACGGCCGCCGTCGCGAGACGAGTAGAACTCGCGCGGGTTGTCGGGGCGGCGCTGCTTGGCGAACTGCACGCGCAGCTCGCGGCCCTGGAACTCCTTGCCCTCGACGGCCTCGATGGCGTCCTCGGCGTCGCGCCGGTTCAGGAAGCGCACGAACGCGAACCCGCGCGACTCGCTCGACCCGCGCGCGCGCGGGATGTACACGTCGCCGATCTCGCCGTACCTGCGGCAGTAGCGAGCGTCAGTGCCGCGGGTTCCGCGTGAGCAGGGGGAGGAGGAGGACGAGGGGGAAGGCGACGCACTTGTCGAAAATCTCGCGCAGCTCCTCCGCGCTGGGTGGTCGGGTCGGGTCGGGGGCGGGCGGGAAACACAAGGAACGGGACGGCATTAGCGACCAACGCGCACACGACAGGACAGGGACGGACGCCGACGCTCGCCGCTCGCGCCGACACACACAGACAGACACGCAGCCGGTCGGACAACTGCGGGGCTCTCTCTCTCTCTCTCGCTCGCTCGCTCTCTCGCTCTCCGACCGGGACGGGGCCGACGCCATGCAGCATGCAGCAGGCGGCGCGGGGACCGACGCACAGGACTCACCCAACCATGAACGGCACGTTGTCCACCTTGAGCGTGATCATGTTGTCCACGTTGGGCGGCGCCATCTTGTCCGAGCGTCGCGGGGGGTCAGCGGGCGGAAGTGCGGGGGGGGGGAGGCGGCGGCGCTTGCGCTGCTTTTTCAACTGTGGCGAAGGCGGCGGTTTCCGGAATGCTGGGGAGAGAAGCAAGGCACGCAGATCCAACCGAACCGGCACAACGGTATGCCAAATCCCAGGTTTTTCAGGAAGACGGTATGTGTTATAATGGATACTGGAAGATTACAGGACGCGTGACCTCAACCGGTATCAAACCGGTTCAATACTAACCGGTAGAGAACCGGCTGTAGTTGAGTGGATCCAAGAAAACCGGTCGATCAGAAGTATATAGAAACGAAAGCTCTTTCGTTCCTACTTGTTTCGAAGACGTTTCCAAATCATTAAGAGAACATTTACACGCACTGTGCGTTATTCTCGCAAACAGTGATTCGCTTGAGAATCAGTCGTAATTGGCCATTGGCCAATCATAGACCAGATTAATGCCACACTTGATATCTGTATTAAAATGATGATTGCG
>JAADYF010001083.1:0-10063 GCA_023338175.1 Phytopythium delawarense
AGGCGTGGATGGAGCCCGGGAACCGCGCGCGAGTCCCGCGTGGCGTAGGAACCCTATGGCTTTGGCTAGAAGGCGTAAGGCGTGGATGGAGCCCGGGAACCGCGCGCGAGTCCCGCGTGGCGTAGGAACCCTATGTCTTTGGCATGAAATGGTTGACGCGTCCAGATTTTGTATATTTGGGCTACTGATAAGGCGCAATGATGGAGGCGGTGGCTGATAATGGGAAGCGCTGAAGTAGGAGGAGGCAGATGTCAGCGACGACGATGCTTCTTGGAGTCATTCATACGGGCTACAGCTGTGCCCAGTTTGAGCGCTGGAGACACTATAGTTGGTTGTCGAGCTAGAGCTGGATGTAGTGTCCGCGAGATGTCGAAGTGGCGCCATGAAGAAGGCGGCGGTTGATAATGGGGAGCGCTGAAAAAATCCACCTGGATGGTTTCGAACTCCAGCCATCTCGCAGTCACTATTACTACCGCTAAGTTGACACTAACGACGCCGCTGGGGCTCGTACTTGGCACAGCCGCATATCCTATTGAGACCTCCCCAACGTGTCGTCGATTGCTCTGTCGCTCCCATTTCCATCACTTTGCAGTGGATGGAGCTTTGGCCCTGAATAAATGTCTTCAATACCGTATAATTTATGTGCTTGCTGACGTTCACCATTTACTGACACTTCAAATCAGCCAATCAGCGTTCAATAAAGTTTGTGTTGTCGAAATTTATGTCCTTCCTGACACCAGACCAGAGGCGAAATATAACCAGAGCTTGCGAGCCAATCGAGTGGTTCAGTAGCGGCATCATCGTTCTCCCCACTCACTCATCCACTGGTATGGTGTCAAAGCGACCTGGTCGTCCTCGGGTGACCGGTAATGGGCGGAAGCCCCCCTCAAACAATCGTGAGTGCTTGTCATCTCGCGACAAACTTGCAATCGTCGTTTTCTTAGAACAGCATGGCATGCCCGCGACCCTCGACAAATACTACCGCACTCTCAACAACAAGGCCCGTGACTCGAAGCGAAGAACCATCTACCAGTGGCGGGCTGCCAGGGAGGATCTGGAGGCGCGATGCGCTGACCCCAAGCTTGCCGACTTAAAGTACTTGAGGAAGGTCGGTGTTGCGACACTTCTCTCCGCCCAGGCAGAGCAAGAACTCGTGGCATGGGTCAACCTTCTGCGGAAGGATGGTGTCCCTGTCAGCGGGCAGATGCTCCGCATGAAGGCTCTGAATGTGGCAGATGAGTTCGGCATATCCGGCCTGCGCGCATCGTGGCACTGGCAGAGAGGCTTCATGCGACGCCACCGCATCAGCCTTCGAGCTCGAACCCGCCAAGGCCAGGTAACTCTCGAGCATGCCCAGGACGTTGCAGTCGCGTTCGGTATGACAGTGCAGCAGAAGATGCTGGAGCTCGGGATCCGCAAGGTGTACAACGCGGACCAAACAGGTGAGTGGTTTGCACACTACTGAGCGTTAGCTATGATTCGACAGCACTCTGATGTCTAGTGTGATGCAGCTGTGTTCTTCGAGTACTTGCCTAAGCAGTCAATCAGCCCCCGTGGTGCCAAAACCGTGTGGGTCCGCCATGGCGGAAAGGACAAGGAGCGCGTTACCGTAATGCTGCTCGGAGACTCGGACGGCAACAAAGTTGCCCCCTTCGTCGTCATCAAGGCCGCCAGATCGAAGGCGCTGGGCGGCGACCAGGCGAACTGGCAAGAGCGACGTGGATTTGGCGTCCACATCTGGAAGGAGGCGAAGGTTATCATGGCAGCAACGGCCATGGAGCTGTTCGCGAATCCGACCGCTTGGTGGAACGCCAACATCCACCTGGAGTTTCTGAAGGTGTCGTTCGGGTCACGGCCACGCCCATGGCAGCCTGTCCTCCTCCTCGTCGACGACTTTTCTGGCCATTGGGCCGAGGGGATTGACGACTATGCACGATCCATCGACGTGCATCTCCTCAAGGTGCCCCCGTCGTGCACAGCGACCTGTCAGCCGGCAGACATCGCCTGGAACCGCCCGTTCAAGAACCACCTCCGTCTCATGTGGGTGGCCTCGCTTCAGGCCCAGCTGCGCGACCACGACGGCTCAGCTGATGCGTTCAAGTTGAAGCCACCAAGTCGGTCAGAGCTGTGCACGTGGGTGAAGACGAGCTGGGAGACGCTGTCGGATGCTACGATACAGAATGGGTTTCGGAAGGCCCATATCATTTCCCCCCTCCCATCATCGATCGAGCTGCCGTTGGACCCTTTGATGCCAACCCCACTACCAGACGACGTGTTCAGTGCCATCCGCAATGTTGCTTTGGCCTGTGACGACGGCGACCTCTCATCGGACGACGACTTTGATGCTGATGATGAGTGCGATAATGCGTTGGGTCTTGAGTAGAATAAAAAGAAGGGATGTTAGTTCACACAAGCGACCACAACGATTCAATGCAATGAGCTTACCATTTGTAGTGCGGAGCATTAACAGTCAGACTGCGACAACCCTGCTTCAATTGGAATGGGGGAACTCGAACCCACGCCAAACCAAAAGACCCTCAATAAGCCAGCCGGACGAACCAGCTGAACCGTCAGCACTGACAGTTTTGGCGGGAACAGCTGCAGATTTGAATTCGCGTCGAAGTTATTTTCGTCACTGCCGTTATATTTCATGCATACCACTCTTTGAGAGAGTTTGAACCAAGGCTGCCCACCACAAATATTGCTGTCAGGATGCACATAAATTTTACGGTACAGCTCAGTCCACTATTCGAGAGGTTTTGATGGTGAAACACTCACTCACTGTGACTGGCGCGACAGCCACAATTGACCAGAGGACGTACCGATGGCGACGAACTACGACGACCGCTGCGCGGACGCCACGAGCGCCGCCGAGACGCGGCTGCTGGACCACTTTGTGCGTCGCCCTCTGCCTGTGGCTGACGGTTGGTTCACTGTCTGACGAGTGGCGGTGGGGTGCGGCGAGCAGAAGCAGTTCGGCGGCGAGGTGTGGGAGATTGGCAGCGGCTGCGACAGCTGCCGGTCCAAGGCCGAGGACGTCAGCGCGCTCAAGGTGCGTGGAAGTGGCCAGCGCGGCGGGATTAAGGTGCTGCCAGTCGAGGATGGCGGCTGACCCTCGCGCGCGGCTTGGCAGAAATGCGCCATCTGCCGGACGGCGCTCTTCTGCGACCGCGAGTGCCAGAAGAAGGCCTGGCGCGGCCACAAGCGCGAGTGCCTCGTCATCTCCTCATTCCAGCGCGCCGAGTTGGCTACCGAGCTGGAAAGGATGAAAGATCCGCAGGCGCGCAGCACCCGGTGCGTTCGCCAGGTCACTACGACCCTCAGAACACGGCCGTGACACCTTTGCGTCTGCTGCGAAGCCTCCGCCAACTGCTGCAGGCGCTGTCCTGGTCGGAAGAGGCCGCCAAGGCGTCGACGGATCCTACGGTGGTTGGCGTGGCCAAGTCGCTCGGCATGGATGGCTCCGCCCTGCCTGGCTGGTTTGCCACTCTCGACTTTGAGCAGGTTCGTGGGGAAGTCGCGGGGACTTGTTGCTCTCGTTGTCTCATGTTCGTCTGCGCACGATCAGCTCCCCAAGGAGCACCAAAAGGAGCTCTACTCCATCGCGCTGGAGCTGTACAGCCTCCTTCGCGACGGCGACTGCTGGTGCGGACCCCTCCCCTCCCCCGAGTGCTTGGTCGCTCAGCTCGCCGTCCAGTGACTAACTACTTTGCTGGTTGTGTGCTTCCACTGGCAGGGCTCGCGACAAAGAGAGTTTCCCGCGCTCGAGTTACACTTACGTGGATGTGAGTCCCCATTCACCACATCATGTTCCTGCTCGATGAGCTCACGCCAAGTGCTGATGCCATCCCAGTCGCTCGCCCAGTCCCCACCCGGGTCGGAGGACGTACGCGCCGAGTTCGTGGCGCTCAACGGCCACCTTGCGCTCTTCTCCGCGTGGCTGCAGCACCCCGAGCCACCGGCCACGCAGTCGCTGCCATTCGAGTCGCGCGAGTTCTTCGGGATGGTCGACTCGCTGCTTCAGATCAGGTAATACGCTCCTCCTCTCCTTCCAGCCCCGGCGACGGCCCTGTGAGCACCAACCAAGCTGACTCCGCTGCTTGATTAGAGAGCTCCACGACGGCGTGGACCTGTTCATGGCGTCCAAGTCCTCGTAGGCGACGCGGAATACCCCAACACTAGAAACAGACGCTTGAGCAAACCAAACGCTGTACCATTCCCCTCGAGCGCACCCGTCTCGCAAGCTCGACTTTGCAACTCATAGCGAGCTCGGCAGGCACCCCAGCCCACACAACATGGCAGCCCGCTGCCTGACCGCTGGCATCTCAATGATGAGGCGCCGCGCAGCTACGCAGCCAGCTTGGCAACGCGGTAGAGCGTGTCCAGCAACTCCTCGATGTCCTCGTCCAGCTCGTAGCACTCGAGCGCAGCAACGACCTTCTCGTCGTTGCTCAAAATCAAGTCCTTCAGGCGGGACTTCTCGTTCTCCGAGATCAGGTTGTCGGCGGCGATGCGAGTCGTGGCCTTCAGCGCCAGCGTGTAGCGAGCGCGCTGCGATAGCGACAGCTTCTTTCGCTCGGCGTCCCCGACGATCTCTCCCTCTGAACTCCGCCAGCGCGCAGTGAGTACGAGTGGACATCGCGTCGCAGTTCCCGTGTAACCTACCCGAAATGATCCCCTTCTCTTCGAGCTCCGAGAGCGACGGCCGCTTGCGCAGTTGACGAGCAACCGTGTCGGCCTTCAGCTGGCGCTCGAGCTGGTGCTTCGTCCCCTGCAGCATGGGCGAGACTGTCGCGTTGGGGTCTAGCACACACACATTCGTATCACCAGTCAGAGTGCGGGCAAGCCCAGCCGATCGGTGGTGCTCGCCTACCTTCGATGATGTGCTGCGTCACCAGATCGTCCTTCTCGGGGCGCGACTCGAGCAGGTGCGAGACTTGGTTCTGCACCAGGTTGCGCTCCAGCTTCTTGGCCGTCGCCGTCAGCCCCGGCGCGATCTGTGCGTCGTTCTCTGCGCAAATACAAAATAAAGTACACGTGGGCCGCGTCGTCAGCGACCGCGACCGCGTCTTCAGCTCACCATGACGCCGCCTTACTGTCCAAGACGCCGTGCGAGAGCAGCTCCTCCACGTGCGGGCGCTTTGACAGCTGGTGGCTGACCTTGTCCGCGTTCAGCTGCCTCTGCAGCTTCTCCTGCGTCGCCTGCAGGCTCGGCGCAACGCCGTCTAGCGCAGCAGCGGCACGTTCAGCGAACCAGAGACAAAATCGGCGCCACAAGGCGATACGGCACACGCACCGTTGAGCACGATGCCGTGGTCGCGGAGCTCCTGCACGTCGGGGCGGCTGTCCAGGCGGTGCGACAGCTCGTCGGCGCTCATCTTGCGCTGCAGCTGCCTCTGCACGCCCTGCAGCTGCGGCGCGACACTCGAAGACTGCATCACGTTGCTCTTCTCCAGCTCCTCGGCGTCCGGCCGCGACGTGAGGTGCCGGTCGATCTTGTCCGCCGTCATGCTCTTCTCCAGCTCCTTGGCGGTGGACGCGAGCGTGCCGGACAGCCGGCGGTTGGCGCCTGCGCAGGGCAGGCAGTCAGCGGCGTCAGCACGTGTCTGCAGCGCGTCATAGCGCGCGAGGAGGCCCACCCGTCGGGTTCAGGATGTGCTCGTTGCTCTTGAGCATCTCGTCCTGGTCCGGCCGCGCCTCGAGCTTCTCGCCCACCTTCTCCGCGATCGCGGCCATCTTCTGCACGTCCTCCTCCGTCTCTGTCGCGCGCAGCAGCCGTCAGACGCCGCAGACAAGGCGGCAACGAGCCAAAGGGACAAGGAGACAAGCACACGGCGCGGACGCACTCAGGATGCCGGCGTCATGCACCTCCTCGAACGACTTGCGCCGCTGCAGCGCGTGGTCCACCCTCTCTGCCCGGCAAGCAACACGTCCGTCAGTCCCGCCCGCCCGGCAGCAGCCCCAGGCGAGGGCACAACACGCACCCGACGCCTCCTTCATGCCCGACGCCTCCTTGGCCGCCGGCTCGGCCGCCGCCTTGGGCGTCACCGCCGGGGAGTTCACCCCGCCGCCCGCGCGCTTGCCCTTCTTGCCCATCCGCCCAGTCGGTCGCTCTCTCTCTCTCTCTCCTCTCAGCCGGTCGCCCGCTCTTCTCCCTGCCGCCTGCCGTTCGGTCCCCGACTCGCCTCTGCGCCGCGAGATCTGAAAGTGGGGGAGGAAACCGCGGAGCTTCAAGATTGCCGCCCGCACCGCCGGCGCCCCATTACAGGGCCCCACTGGCGGAGACCGCGCCACCGTTATCACCAATACCCCGCGCAACGCCTCGCGATCAAAATTAATCTAGAGTACTGATTTAATCACTTTGTCAACTGCAGAATGCATCGGAAACTGCAAGGTGAGTGAATGAATGTACTATTAATTCAGTTGACGGTGTCCATGACAGACCTGCAGGAACGAATAGCGACGCGCCATCTCCTCTGCTGCGCGCTTTTGTTCTTCGTTGAAGTTGACGACGCCCGCGCAAAGCCACGAGGGCAAGCGCATCGGGCTCGCAGCCTCATACTGAATCCAAGTCACTCGCGATCTCGAGCGCTTCAACATGCCGTTGGGGAAGCAAAGCCGCCCGTCTTGATCAGATGAACTTGTACGCGCAGTCGATGAAGCGCGAGCAGGTGATCATGTCGTCGCCCGAGAGCGAGAGCTCCTCCTTGGCCATCTCGGCGATCAGCAGCAGCTTCTTGACCGAGATGGGCCGGTTCGCCATCATCTCAAGGATCTGCGACTTCTCCGCGTCGTCCACGGGCAGGTTCGTGTGCGTCAGCACCGCGTCCAGCTCGTCCATCTTGACCAGCTGCGGCACCTCGAGCGCCAGATCGAACACGTCCGTCAGCTCCAGGTTCTGCAGCGCCGCGAAGTTGGACGTGACGCCGATGACCACCAGCTTGCGGCCCGCGACGGACGGCGGGTTGCGGATCAGCACCATCAGCGCCTGCAGCACCAGGTTCGAGAAGCGCGGGCCGAGTCCTGCAGCGCCGACACAAAGGAGAGAGCCCGTCACGTCAGTCAATCAGCGTGTCAGTCAACCCGCCGCCGCCACCCGCGCTACGCACCGACGTAGTCGATCAGGCGCTCAATGTCGTCCAGGATGATGATGCTGAGCGGCGAGCGGTAGGCCTCCTCGAACACGTTGTAGATATGCGAGCACTTGGCGCTCTCGGCGCGCGCGATGAGCTCGGCGGGCTTGACGAGGCGCACGAGCGGGAACTCGCTCGCCACGGCGCAGTACGTGGCCAGCGCCGTCTTGCCCGCGCCGCGCTCGCCGTGCAGCAGCACTGACATGAGCGGCGTCTTGTCGTTCGAGCGCACCTGCTCCACGACACGCACGAGCGCCTCGCGGACGTCCGTGAACGACTTGCTGTACGGGATCAGGCCGTTCTTGTAGTACAGCGACAGCTGGTCGCTCGGCGCGCCGAACTTGGGCTTGACCTCGTTCAGCGCCAGCGTGAAGTCCTCCAGCGTGACCTCCGGCTTGAAGTTGGCCATCGCGTGGAACGTTTTGCCGTCCGTGCCGCGCGAGAGCGCGTGGGCCGTCGCCGCGCGCACCAGACCCTCCAGCTCGGCGCCCGAGAAGTTCTTGGTGCGCTGGACGAGGTTGCGGTAGTCGGGGTCGTTGTTCACGGGCTTGGACGGGTCCAGGCACGAGTCCAAGTCGGCGATCACGGAGGGGTGCAGCGCCCCCTTCTCGCGCGCGCGGTCTGTATGGATCTTGAGGATCTGCGCGCGGCCCCTCTCGTCGGGCAGGTTGATCTCGATCTGCACCTCGAGACGCCCGGGTCGCACCAGCGCTTCGTCCAGCATGTCCTGTCAGGGTGTCAGTGTCGCTACCATGAGTCCGTTGTTCAGCTTCGGAACGACACCACCGCAGTTAGCACCACGCACCTTTCGATTCGTCATGCCGATGACTAGCACGTTGTTGAGGCTGTCAACGCCGTCGATCTGCGTGAGCAGCTGGTTCACGACCGAGTCGCCGACGCCCGTGCCGTCGCGGCTGCTGCCTCGGGCCTTGCAGATTGCGTCGATCTCGTCGAAGATGATGATGTGGACGTCGCTCTCGTCGCCGAGCTCCTGCTGGTCCTGGCGCGCGTCGGCGAACAGCTCGCGGATCTTGCGCTCCGACTCGCCGACGAACTTGTCGAGGATCTCGGGGCCGTTCACGACCTTGGGCTCCTTGGCCGTGAGCGCCTGCGAGATCTTGCGCGCGATGAGCGTCTTGCCGCAACCCGGCGGGCCGAACAGCAGCATGCCGCGGACGTGCTGGATGCCGAGCCGCTGGATCACGTCGGTCGGGAACAGCCGCGAGGCGAACGCGCGGCGGAAGATGTCGTTAAACTCCTTGTCGAGGCCCCCGATGCCGAGCTTGGAGAAGTCGAAGTCGGGCTTGAACACGGTGCGGCTCTGGCCGCTCGACTGGTTGGCGAGCCGCACGGGCGCGTCCTTGGCCTTGGTGAACTGTAGGATGGCGCCGCTGAGGTAGGCGCCGACCGCGGGCGCCGTCGAGTTCATGGACGCCGGCGAGGGTTTGATGTCACCCGGCGCGTCCACCATGTCGAGCGCCACGCACTGGAGGCGCAGCGGGAGTCCGTCGCAGCTGACGGCCATGAGCTGGCCGACCGCGAAGACCTGCTGCGTGTACTGCTCGAAGGCGGCCTGCAGCAGCTGGCAGTCGATGACGCGCAGCTCGGGGCCCTGCGCGCGCGTGAGCACCTGCTGCACCTCGAACGTGACGGTGCTGAGCACGCTGCGGGCCTTGTCGGGCAGGTAGACAGCGAGCTGGCAGGCCTGGTTGAGCGGCAGTCCGGCGCAGAGGCGCTGCATGTTGCCGACGGCCACGAAGCCGCGCTGGATCTGCTTCTGCGGCTTGGCGGCGAAAACGAACCGGCGGTTGACCCAGACGTTGAGCCCGTGGTCGCGCAGCTGCTCCTTGGAGGCCACGCCGGGCGGCGTCTGCTTGACGAGCTCCAGGAAGTCGTCGAAGTTGACGTACACGCAGTTGGTGAACGCCAGCGAGTTGGACGGCAGCCCCGTCACGACCGCCTCGAACGCCATGGCCTGCGGCTTCGAGCGCTCGTCTGGCGCGCCGCTGGGAGTGGCTGGGAGCGGCCCGGGGAGCGGCTGGAGGCGACCGGCAGCAGCGGCAGCGGAGCTTGAGCAGCAGGCAGTCGCGCGATCGCAAATACGGTGTGGGGGGCCGTTTCGTGTTCGCCCCGAGCATTCTTCGTCCCGCCCCAGTCCGACCAATCACCGACGCCGCCACTGGTCCAACGTCAGCAAATCCGTCCGAACGCTGAGGTCCCGCAGGCTGGAACGGAGTTATACGTTGGAACTGAAGTGGGGCCTACGAATTCCGAGTTGTTTTCGAAACCGAACCACGGTACTCGCCCAAATGTTCCACAGATTTACTCCTTCGGACGAAAATCGGGCTGATTTAGCTCCAAGGGAGCAAATATTTTATACGATTCACGCGGCGTGAACATTTATATGTTTAAACGGACCAATCAAAACGCTCGAACGGAGTACTAATTTAAAACGAATGATTTCCCTCAATATGGATCTGTCCACTTTGAAATCGGCCAATTAGATGATTTGGTTTGATTTATGGCCAATGAAGGAGCGGCATCTCGATTTCAGCCAATCACGCCGATTTCCCCCGACTTTCACCCAATGCGAAACGTTTATTCGTGGAAATGCGCCACTCACACACGGGCATCCATGTTCGTGCTGCTTGAAGCACCAGCCGGTCGACCAGCGGACGCCTTTCGTTCTGTTATTGAAGTGACATTGGGCGGCAGAGAAGTCTCTCAATGATGGGTCTCTAGATGAGTGTCCATCAAACCGTCGCTCATGAATCCGAGTCAAACACAATCATCTCCCTTGAACATTCGTGGCACGCTTTTGAACAGGTACTCAACTTGAGTACCAGCAGCTTCGAAAACTCAGTGGAAAAAGGTGCTGGGAGGGATGCACGTGCGTTTCGAAGGTTTGAACTGGTGGCGTTCGTGCAGAC
>JAADYF010001084.1:0-10049 GCA_023338175.1 Phytopythium delawarense
ACAGAGGTAGGTGTTATAGGGCCCAACCATTATGCGCTTTGATGGTAGTTGGCTATTATTATACGAGAGGCTGGGACTTGTTTCCCTGCTCCAGTCTCTCTCTCTCTCTCTCAGTCTCTCAGTCGTGGATGATGAAGGTCGAGTTGGCGAGGTCGTTGCGCTCTCGCTGGCGGCGCGCGAGCTCGTCGCCGCCCACGACGTCGTCGTCCTCGTCGTCGCGCTCGCCCGGGCGGCCGTCCGGGTGCGCGCGCGCCTCGAGCATGCAGCCCAGGCAGACCTTGACGCGCGTGGTCGTGTGCGCGTCCACGAGCACGGGCAGCTTGCGGCAGCAGCGGCCGCAGCTCGCGTCTCCGCACACGCGGCAGCTGTGCCGCTTGCGCAGCAGCGAGAACTTGTGCTGGCACACGCAGCAGCGCGCGGGCCGCGGGAAAAGTCTGCCGGTCGCGCTGCCGCCGGCGCTTCCGCCGACGCCGACGAGCGCGCCGATGCCCGTCGTATGCAGGACCTTGGACGACGTGCGCACGCGCAGCGCGAAGCTGCGCTTCTCGGCGTACGCGCGCAGGTTGGCGAGCCGCGCGGCCGCCAGGTCGAGGAAGTGGGTCGTGGCGCGCGGCGCGAGCTTGCTCTTCGGGTCCAGGTGGGCCGCGTAGGTGACCTGCACGACGCCCGGCGTGCCCGGCACCTCGCGCACGATGTAGACCTCGCAGCGGATGGACGCACGCGTGTACTGCGCGATGGGCCGCGCGTCCGGCACGCGGATGGACTCAACGACGCGGAAGCCGACGCTCTGGCCGTTCTCGAGCGGCACCACGTCCGTGTAGTCGAGGTAGACGAGGTCCACGGCCTTCATGGACGACCCGAACGGGTTCTTGAGCGCCGCGTACTTGAGCGCGCAGTGGAAGAAGCCGCTGGCGGACGGCACGCAGGACGACAGCACGCGCGCGTCCAGCACCTGGTCGCTGCCCAGCAGGATGCGCTGCGCCGCCGCGAAGGCCTGCGACTCGCTGCTGAGCGCGTCCGAGACCGCGGCGGCGCCCGCCGTGCCCATGGTGGACGGAGACGCCGCCAGCAGCGCCATGACGTGCTTGACGGACGCGTTCACCTGCGTGCTGGCGCGCACCTCGCAGCGGCTGCGCGTCGACTTGCACAGCCGCACGCCGTGCTTGGCGCGCGCGAACTCCCAGATCGAGTCGCTGTCGTCTGTCGCGCTCGTCTTGCTGTCCCTCGCGATCGCGTTGAGCGCGTCCAGCGGCGAGATGTTGGACGGCGGCCGCTGCTGCTCGTCTTCGGCCGTCGGGCTCGTGCTGTTGCTGTTGTTGTTGCTGCCGCCCTTGGCCCCTGGCCGGCGCTGCAGCTCGTGCTCGGCCGCAAAGTCGAGCGCCACGCGGTGCCGCCGCTTCATGTACTTGAAACAGCCTTGCTGCTGCGCGCGGCTCAGCTGCACGCCGTTGAAGACCCAGTCCATGGAGCTGTTGCGTCTCCGGCTCGGCTCGTTCATCGGCTGGTCGAGCGCCGGCGGCGCCACCGCGGTACTCAGCACCTCGGACACGAACCGCTCGGGCACGGCCGCCTCGGTCGCCAGCAGTGGCGACGGCGACGGCGACGGCATGCTGGCGTCCGACGCTGCCTTGCGGCGCTCGCTGACGCGCACCTCGATCTCCTGGCGCGTGGCGGCGGCCGTGGCCGTCATGCGGCGCCTGGCCGCCGCGTCGTACCGGAAGAACGCGTCGTAGTTGTCGTCTGCGTCCTCGTCCTCGTCCTCCGCTTCGTCCTGCTGCAGCCGCGCGAGCTGCTCCTGGAACGCGGCCGATGCCAGGTCCACGACGCCCGCCGGCCCGTGGACCGCCGAGTCCCGCGACAGCCCAGCGAGCGGCACGCTGCCCACGAATGGCTCGGGCGTCCGCAGCGCCGCGGGCACGTCGAAGCAGCTGAGGCCGACGCCAGCCTCGCCGCCATAGCTGTTGGAGCGCCGACCGCGCACGATGTCGACTTCCAGCGCCATGTTGTATGGGAACCGCGGGTGTCCTGGACTTCTGGAAGCGGGACTCGAGTTCTCGAGAAAGAGATGACCCGAGCTGCGCGTCTTATTTGCGGGAATGAGAGCGAGCGACTCGCTGCTGTGGTAACGGGCCGCAGGAAGGGCGAGCGGGGGGAGGGAGACGCCCTACCGAGTGTGGAGAGGTGAAGCACGCGGCACTTGCGCGGCTCGCCTGTTTCTGGCAAATGGACGACGCCGCGACCTGGAGGCGACGATGGACGCGTGCGGGTGGATGGATGGATGGATCGGTCGATGGATCAATCTTCTGCGCGCGACGACACGGCGGCAAGAGGTTGAGGCTGGCGGTACGAGCGCAACGGGCGCGGCGGTTGGGCGGGGGCGGAAGAATCGCGGTCTGACTTGACACCGGTCGCCAGCGGCAGAGGTCGATCGACGGACGAACTGCCTTCTATTGGTAGGGCGACGAGGAGGGCGACGAGTTGGGCGCGGAATGCTCGCCGCGCGACCGCATGGGCCGCCAGAACGCGCCAGTGGGGACGACACATGGGACGGCGGGCGGGCGACCAGAAGGGCGGCCGGTTCCTGGCTGGTTGCCGCCGCTGAACCCACACAATCGAGTCAGAAAGATCCTCCGCTGAATTGTCAAAGAAGGGTAAGCTGACTGTGTGAGTGACGTGAGACATCATTGGCATGGAAGCGTGTTTTGGTTCCACGACTTCAAAAATGAGACGGGTTTTGATAACTTGAGGCTGGCAGACGGGCAGCCGGTCTCTGCGGCAGCAGATGGCTCCGCCGAGGACGGTTCCACGAGGAAGCCATCGCGCGAGCATACTGGAATCAAGATGATGGGTGTCAGTATAACCCTCCAGACTTTATACCCCGGGTCCCACATTGAAGCAGATGGCGCCGCGGACGACGAAAGGTGTCGCACCAAGCGGTCGAAGCGCTCGCCTTGCGTTCCACTGTTCTCCCGGGCCTGTACTGTGCCATACAGCATAAAAGCGCGGAGGACACGCGTGACGAAGACGGAAGCTCTTCCTGCTTGATTGTATCAAGTTGATTCGCCAACCTCGGTCGCATGATGCGACTCGCATCGCATCAGCTAAACAGCCCTACCTAGCCGTCAGCGAACCCGGTGCTGTCGCCCACGCGCACGAGCCACACGATTCTCATGGACACAAGACGCACGACTGTTTACCACGATCGCGACGCCGCACGCCGCAACACTGGCGTAATACGTGCACGCCATGTGCACGAGCATGTCGCAGTGCGGCTTTAGCCGGTCGGATCGTCCGTATCAAGTTTGGAAGGTTTTTAGTTGTGGAGACGATGTGACGACGATTGCAGCAATCAAAAACATGGAGAACTTGGCTCTCCATCATGGACCGAGTCGGCGACCTGCTAATGCGTCCATTGCTGTCAACAATTCGCTGATGATGCCGTGGGTGCGGTCCACTCATGGGATCGTCTGCGTCTGGGCGGGCGGGCGGAGTGTGCGGGGTCCGATGCCTCGGTGTCGGCGCGCCATCGATTCCGACCGGCTGAACGTTGAGGGTGGGATGGCAATCAGTGGTGACCAGCAAAGGATGGCGATCACGTCTTGAGCGTCAGTGACTCATGTCCTTGAGGGGGACGAGCTTCGCTCAATGATCACTGACGGTGGAAGGAAAGACGGGTTGCAGAGTGCATCGGCCACGTCCTCAACGCTTGGTGGCGTCCGCCGCACGGACATGGATGGACCTGAGACGATCACGCATCAACGGGCTTGGATCACAGCCACCGAGCACCATCAACGACGAGCAAGCACGCTCCGAGCGAAATACACGCAAACGAGCGGTGGATTATGGTCGCGCGGACAGCAAAGCTCGCCCCGAGACGGCACGAATGCGGTCGATGGGCGTCCAGTGGACTGGGACTACTGTTGACGCTCTACTCCTCTTCGTCGGCGTCGTCCTCCTCGTCGTCCTCCTCGTCGTCCTCCTCGAACGTGTCCTGCGGCACCGAGTAGAGGCGCACGACCGGCTTGTTCGGGTCCTTCATGAGCACGTACTTGCCCTCGGGCTGCTCGAGCAGCAATGTGGCCAGCATCTTGACGATGCCCCACATGTTGTTCTGGTTGAGCGCCAGCTGCGAGGCGAACGTGGTCGGGTTGTACGACTGCGTGCCGAGCACCACGTGCGAGTACGGGTCCTTGTAGTTCACGCGCGACACGTAGCCGAGCTTCATCTCGTCCACGCCGCTCAGCAGCGACTGCGCCGTCCACTTGGCCAGCTTGTTGGCGTTGTTCTTCATCTCGTTCGCGAGCACGGCACCGCGCTGCCAGTTGAGAACCACACAGACAAGTTAGACGACTGCTGCATTGCTGAAAGCATGCTGCTTGGTGGTGGAAGCAGCGGTGTCAGTGGGTTAGCAGGTGGCTGTGGTCTCTCATCGGTTGTTGTTTTCCTCTCCATTCTTGAGTCAGAATAGCGTATATGTAAAGTTGGCAGTCATCGAGACCACAACGCCACCCGCCACGCCCACACCACCACCATGAAGTACATGGCAAAGCATAAAGGCGTACCTGCGAGTCGATCTTCTTGCGCCACTCAATGCCGCCGGCCACCTTGGGGTCGTACTCGTTGAGCGCAAAAGCCGACACGAGCTGCTCCTTGCCGTGCTTGTTGGCAATACCGTGCACCTCGCAGCGAGCCACGAGGTTCAAGCCACCGCCGAGGTCGAACGAGCGGTAGCGGTAGCCATACGTGGCCGGCGTGGCGCCGTCGTCGTTCGTGAACGGGTTGGGAGCGTCCAGCTTCTTGACCTTGCCGCTGGCCTTCATCACCTGCTGCGACAGGTTCTGGTTGATCATGGTCGCCTCGAGCGCGAGGCGGTCCGGGTGGTTGATGGCCGTCGGGTCGTCTGACTGCGGCGGGTCCGACGAGTTCTCGTTGACCGTGAGCAGGTCGAAGGTCGACTCGTCGCGCTTGTCGAAAAAGACCATGTTGTTGACGCGCTGCACGACAATGTCCCACGGGAAGACGGAGCGGGGACTCGCCATGAGGTGCGCCAGGATGGCGTCCGTGGCGAACACGTTGGCGTCGCCCTTGGTGGCCAGCTCCTCGATCACCGGGTCGTCCGTCGTCGTCACGTAGTAGAAGTCGCGATCGTCGTAGCGGCGCACGCGCAGGTTGGAGCGGCTCGTGACGCGGTCCACCGTGGCGTCGTACTCGTGCAGCTCGCCGCACCAGCGCAGGTCCTCGACCTTGGGCAGGTTCGCCTGCAGCTTGGTGAGCTGCTGCAGCTCGAACTGGTCCACGATGGACCAGCTCGACTGCACCTTGACCGTCGCGGCGCGGTCGATCTTGACCTCGTCGCGGCGGCGGCCCGTGAACATGCGGCGCGCGTTGTTGAGGCGGTCCCAGCGCTTGTTCTGCTTCTGCTGGCCCTTGAGGCGCAGCTGCTGCGAGTTGCCCGTCGGCGCGTTCGGGTCCGGCGTCTGCGCGCCGAAGCGCCCGCCGCCAAAGCGCCCGCCGCCGCGGCCGAACTGCGCCGCACCGCGACCGGCGAAGCGCTGCTGGTTCCACGTCGGGCGAAGGCGGTCGTGCGTCTTGGGACGCGTCGACTTGGCCGTGTCCACGAGCTGGAACGACGCGTCCTCGGCCGCGTCGTACTTGTACTGGAACTCGGTGTTCACGCCCGACGGGTCGCGCGCGTAGCCTGGAGGGTGGGGAGAGAGCGGCGTTAGATGAGATCGGATCGCCGTGCATCCAACGGGGCGGCGAGCAAGGCGTACGGCTCTGGCGAGGCGCATAGTTGGAGACGAAGTCGGCGGCCTTGCCGAGCTTGTCGCCCTTGTTGAACGGCGCGTAGGGCACGTTCAGGAACTGCTCCGGCAGCGCCGTGGGGCCCCAGCCGGCGGCGTTCACGTCCACGCGCGGTGTCTCGTACGATGCCATTGCTGCGCTGGTCTCGGACTGCCGGGGGAGATCGCGTTCGATGGCAAAACGGGTGGAGCGTGGCGGAGCGTACCCCATCGAGAAACCTGGCTTATTCATCGTTCTGTTTGAATTGGTGTATAATATTCATGTTATATTAGTATTTTAACTTTTGGAATCGGATATATGGCTGAGTTGATGGAAGATGGACGAAGCTTGTGTGCGGTGTGGCGCTGGTGGCCACCCGAATTGCGAGTCGGGGGTACGCGGGTATGACGTATCCCGATCGATACCCAGGGTACAAGGTTACATCGTACCCTCTTCCTCTGAATCTCGCCTGCCGTTCTGGTGACACCAAGCGCGTGGCAGTTTGGCCTGCTTCCGCTGTGTCCGAGCGTAACCAACGCTAACCTCTCCTATCCCCTGTCAAAACGCCAATCATAGGACTGTTCACACGGGACACATCGCCCGTTTCCGCGCGCTCACACCCCCGCCAAACGCCGTCGCCATCGCTTCGCCGGCCCCAAGCACCAAAGACGCGCGACGACCAAGACGCCCGCTTGCCGACGCTAGGCTCGTCTCCAGCGGCCGCGCACGCGTTTCTGAAGCAGTCGACGACCGCCGCGACCCGTTCGCGCCCTCCTCCGCGCAGTTTCCGTTCCAACCGGCCCCGCACAGCCTCCGCAGCGCGAGAACGAACTGAGAACATGAGTCTGGTCGCTCGCGTCCCGCTCCCGAGCCTGGCGACGCGCCGGCGAGTCGCGCAGCTGGCCGCGCGAGCGCTGCTGTCGACCATCAGCGGGAGCGCCAGCGCCTCGGCGGCCGCGTCCGTCTCCGCGGCGGCGCTGGCCACGGAGGAGCGCGAGCACCACCCGCATCTACTCCGCCGCCACACAGACTCGAGGGAGGAAAACGCACCCGAGGCGTCCGCTATCCATACAGCGGGCGGGGACAAGCGCAAGGACCAGCAGGTGCTGGCGCAGGAGTTCGCCAAGCCGCAGGCCGACGTGACCTTCCTCGTCAACAACTACACGGCTCCCGCGCTCGCCGCCGCCTACCAGGACCGGTACGCCCGCTGCAGCTGTCGGTGGGTCAGTGAAGCCTCGGACTGTCGTCTAATGACTCATCATGGGGTGCAGGGAATACACGCTGCGGCTGTGCGCCGAGCTGCTGAGCGAGGGCAAGCTGGACGAGCTCAAGACGGTGCTCACGCCCTACCACGGTGCGTTCAGCGGCTAACTAGACCCTCGCAAGCCGTCGGTGCTGACGCCCATTATGGTCTGCAGACTTTTCGCTGCAGGAGCAGAGCGCCAAGCGTCTGACGGCGCTGGGCGACGCGTTCGGCGCGCGGCACCTGGAGCGTATCCGCAAGCGGCTCAGCCGGCTGCCGCGCCAGATCACCAAGGCCTACACGCAGCGCGCGGCCGTGGTGATCCCGCTGTGTACGTTCAACGGCGAGCCGTCGGTGCTGTTCACGCTGCGGTCGCTGACGGTCGGCAAGCACAAGGGCGAAGTGTGCTTCCCCGGCGGCATGGTGGATGAGGCCGACTCGTGCATCGAGGCCACGTGCCTGCGCGAGATGGAGGAGGAGGTCGGGCTGCACCCGGAGGTGGTGGACGTGCTCGGCATCCTACGCTGCGACTGGTCGAGCGTCACGTCCATCACGGGCATCGCGGTCACGCCCGTGCTCGGCTTTATCGGCGAGATGCGCGACCAGAGCGTCGTCATCAACGAGAACGAGGTGGAGCAGCTCTTCACCGTCTCCCTGCGCGACCTCATGGACCAGGACAACTGGATCCGCCGCGAGAACGCCACACCCGTCTTCACGGGCGGCCCGCACGTCGTCTGGGGACTCACGGCCTACCTGCTCGACATTTGCCTCTCGGAGGTGCTCCTGGTCCGCGGCGGCGCCGGCAACAGCGAAGCGACGGCGTAGACCACCTTCAGTCAGGGCGTCCGCCGTGTACATTCATTATAGAGCGCCACGCGCATCCCAAGAGGATGGTCGGCCGCCTTCTCCATTGTCTTCTTCCCCCATTGCCTCAACCGTTGCGTCTCCATCAAGTCGCGCCGCTGACGCCAGTCGCTGCCTTCGCTCCAAGCGAAAGACCAGCCCATCGCGGCGGCAGCAAGCGGTCGGACTTGATCAGCCCTGGCCCTCACAGCCGCCACGACCCGCCATTACAGCGGGGAGAAGCGTGAGCGGGGAGTTGCCATGCCGAGCACCATGGGCCATTACGGAGCCGCTTGGGCATGGCAGTGAGGGCCATCCGCGTACCGACTTGAGTCAACACCTGACCGGTTTGACGCTGTTCAGCTCGATTTGACCATACAAACGCCAACATGTTTGACGGCTGGGTTCCGATATATCGAGTCCAACAGGTTTCAAACCGCACCAGAAACAACCGAGACTGTATGTGCACCATATGTTGGACAGAACCAGCATACAGCGATAACCGCAGGGTATTCGAACTCAAAGGTGCTGTCGTACCCCCACCTTGAAGCTGGCTGGTGTCAAACCAAACCCGACGTCCGCAGATGGAGGGTGGCGTGGAAAAGCCGCCTTCCGTACCGTACCACCCAAATCACTTGCAATTTGTATGCCTTGTCGCCTGCTCGTTCGGCTCACTTCCCTACAGTACGTTATATGCTCCGGTTCTGTCGCGACCGTAGCCGCTCGCCGTATCAGATCCCAGGCAATCGCGTCGCGCGCAACACCATGTTGTCCCCATCGCCAATGCACCGCCAGCACCATCGGATGTGTTGCTTGCTCCTTACTGGTCTGTGACTTGGTCTGCGCCTTAGTAGATCTGCGCCTGATGGCTAGGGCTGGCGGCGATTACTTGAGCCCGACCGGCGCCAACTTGGAGCGTGGGTGGGAGCTTCCCGCACAACGGACCGATCGTGTCGTCACTCCGGCTGTCCTCCACCCTCCCCGCCGTGTGAGCAGCGGCCAGTCCACGGTCTCAGCAGCTTTATCAGTCGCCATTGCACTGCTCACTTGCCGAGTCGCGCCGTGCCGGACGGAGCGTTCGCAACAGGGGAGAGCGCGGCCAGGGCGGACGAGATGGAGACCAACGTCAACGTGGACAGGCTGGCGCACAAGTCGTGCCCGGCGCTGGTGCGTTCGCGCATTGCGCAGCACTGGACGGTGGACCCCAAGCCGTACAACCACCTTCAGGACGAGGCCGAGCAATGGCTGTTCACCATGTGCGCGGGCCGCGACCGGTACCTCACGCTTCGCTGGGTGCGCTTCAGTCGCTGGCACCTCTTCTTCGCGAGTTTCCTCGTGCAGTTCTGCATGGGCTCGCTCTACTCGTGGTCAGTGCTCAACAAACCGATCGACACGCTGCTGTTCGACGACGACACGGTCGAAGAGGGCGTTAACGCGTTCTACATCGCCGTGAGCATCTTCGGCACCACGAGCGCCATCATGGGGCCGTGGATCGAGCGCCACGGCCCGCGAGCCGCCATCGCGCTGAGCGCCACGACCTACCTCATCGGCAGCTTCATCACTGCCGCTGGCCTGCAGTTCAAGTCGATCGCCATCGTGTACGTTGGCTATGGCATCTTCTGCGGCTTCGGCATGGGCGTGGGCTACATCTCGCCCGTCTCGGCACTGCAGAAGTGGTTCCCGGACTACCGCGGCGTGGCAGCAGGCTTCGCAGTCTGCGGCTATGGCGCCGGTTCTGTCGTGTGGAGCAAGGTGTACCTGCCATTGATCGATGCAGTCGGTCTCCCCTTCATGTTCGTCGTGATGGGGAGTGTCATTGCCACCATCATGTTTGGATGCGCGGTGGTGCTGCGGAACCCTCAGGCGGAGTTCATCGTCGGAGGTCTCAACATCCACGGAGAGATGGTCGACGAAGCGGAGGTGTTCACGCCGCAGCACGGGAACCAGCAGCAGCGGGACGAGAAGCTTGTCATCCTGTCCACCGCCGACACCGAGTCCATCCCGACGCTGGCATCCAGAGCGGCAGCAGCTGAGCACTTGCAGACGCAGACGCAGGTGAAGAAGCTGACGCTGATCCAGGCCATCAAGTCGCCCGACTTTGTCTGCCTGTACATCATGTTCTTCGCCAACCAGCTCTACGGACTCATCGTGCTCTCCAAGCTGTCCAACATGTGCACGG
>JAADYF010001085.1:0-10038 GCA_023338175.1 Phytopythium delawarense
AAGTCCATGATCTGACGTGGCACTTTGAAGTGAACAGTGTTCGCGCCGTCAGCAAGATGGATCGAGATAGGCGTCTTCCGGAAGAACGCGCGCCGTTGCTCATCATTGGCAGGAATGTTGTTGAAGGCGCTTTGATTTTGGGTGCTGTTTCACGAGATGCTTCACGATGTTGTCGCGCCGGAACGACGAGAACGTCTTGATATTGCTCGTCTTCTTGCGCTGTTTCTGCTGGAAAAGACCCGTGAACTCTGTCTGTTTGTCGTGCTCAGCGTCCTCGCGTCCAAAGTTCTCGCTAAATTTGCACCAAGCCTCATTCATCTCACTTGTGGTACCAGTTCTCAGTGATCGTAGGCCCAGCTCCGTCTCGTACTTCGGAATCCACTTTTGGCGCTGGTCAGACGTTGTTAACGTTGCCTGGACGAGCACCGAGTTGACGGATCGAGTGGGGTCCGTGACCGCCTTCAGCTGTCGCCCTGACGAAGGTAATGGCCGGTTGCCTGTCTTGTTTCCTCGTCCAGCGCGCTTTGCCTTCGCCATGCCGAAGCTGTGCTGGGAGGCGCCAACAGAGTCGATTAGAGAGTGATAAGGAGAGCGACCAACGCCCCAACTCCCAACTGTGCGTGGTTTCAATGCTCTGCAAGCGATGGAAATAGATTGCTTGCGTCTGTGGCGTGCTGGAAGCGTGGGTGAAAGCCCCAAGGTCGCCTCGATGCGGTAAAATCTACGGAGAACAGAAACGATCTTTCGCCTTGCAAATAGGCATTCTGCAAAATTAGGAAGAGGCATTCTGCCCTTTTTCTCGACACACTGCCTACTTTTAAGAGGCCTGACTATCGTCAAGAGATGTGATATGCGTCATATTTAGGGTAAAGGCGCATCTTGGCAACCCTACCCGCCACTTTCTCGAATAAAACCAATCGAAATGCCCAGACCGGATTTTCACGTCTGGTGAAAATTTGCCGCCACACAATGCGGAGGCAAAACTGAAGCAGCGGATGGCCACGGACTCAAGTCGAAAGCATAACAGCCTTTGGGGTGCTTCCGGCGCGAAATACTTGTCCCCAAGGCAGGAATCCGGGATTTGTCGCCGCCCCCAATCTTTCGTCAAGCGGCGAGCAGCCGCACGTCGTGCGTTTCCACCTCCAGGACCGGCGGTCCGCCCTCGATTGGTCTCCACGTTGGCGCGGCCTCTGCTCCATCGCCCGCTCGTCGCAAGGTACGGATGACGACGTCTCGGGCGGTCGGAAAGATCGCAAGATACAGGCGCGCGCAGACAATTTGCGGCCCCGCTCTGCGCGCCTCGCGTCAGCATGTCGACCGACGACGAGACCTTTTTTGCGGCATTTTGAGTTCCAGCCTGTTGGAATGCAAAATGCCGCAAAAAAGGTCTCGTCCAAGCAGCGAACGAAATATGTGTGGACCACAACTTTATTTCCCGACGTATTCACTTGGCGCGCGCCACAATGACATGTGGGCCAGACACTGGCGCGACCAGATCGATTGAATATCGAGATCCCGTGCTGATCGTCCGCAGCTTGATCGGCGATGGACGTCACGGCGGAGTTCCTGGCGGCGCGGGCGGAGCGGGAGCGCGCACTGGCGGTCGTGGAGCAGGCGCGGCGGGCGCTGGAGAGTGCGCGGGACGAGCTGGCGACTGCGCAGAGCTCGCAGACGTCGGGCGAGCGCGAGATGCAGCGCGCGGCGGAGCGGCTCGCGGCGGGGCTCGCGGCGCTGCACGTCGAGAGCGAACCCGTGACCGTGGACGCCTTCCTGGCCGAGTACCACGCCAACGTGGGCTGCTACAACTGCTACCTGTCGCTGCGGGTTTCAGACGAGCGCGTAGCGGACGTGGCGGTCGAGGCGCTGTGTGTGAGGGTGGCGTTCCCAGTCGTGAAGCTCGTGCAGCGCGTGGCGGGTGATGCGGACGAGGAGGAGGAGAGGGAGGCCGTCGTGTGGCAGACGACGATCGACCGGCCAGTAGACGCCGAGCAGTGCTCGGTCGCCTGGAAGGCGGACCACCTGTACGTGCGGCTGCCGCTGCAGGAGAGCGCCAAGCAGCTGCTGGGCGGGCTCTCGTCCTTCTCGCGCGTCGCCCCGGAGGAGCTCGAGCCCGCCTGCTACGCGTCTGTGCGCTGCCGGGCGTGCGAGAGCGAGCTGCTTGGCCCTCCAGCCGACGGTGTCGAGCGATTCGACAAGGTGCTGCCGCTGCCATCGACCAACTGGATGGACATGTTCGACTTCTGGGGCTCGGGCATCGGCGCCTTCGAGCACATCCCGCGAGACGGCATCTCGGCGCACCGCCGCCGCGTCTTCGTCGGGGAAGCCGACGTCATGATGCACCGTGCGGACCTGTCGGCGTCCGCTATCGCTGTCGTGTCCGTCGCTGACGCCGCCCGCAGCCAGCAGGAGGGTGACGACAAGCAGGAGGAGCAGTGGCGCACGGTCTTGTGCGGGAAATGCCGCGCCGTTGTGGGGCTCGCGAGCGCCGACAGCCCCGACACGATCCGGTTCCACAAGCACATGCTCGCCGCGTCGAACCTGGACCCGTCGTCACCGCTCGACGTCTTCGGCCGGTACACGATCGACAGCATCCTGAGCGCCAAGCTGCTGGAGCTGGCCGACTCGGACGGCATCTTCCGCTACCGGCTGGCTCCGCTGCGCGACTCGGCGTCGTTCGTCGCGCCGCCGCCGGTGATCGGCCCCATTCCTCCTCCGCCGCCGCCCTACGAGCTGCAGCTGCTGGGCTGGGAGACGATGGTGCAGGACCACCGCTCGAGCGACTTCCGCCGGGTGCTCAAGGTGCTGTTCGCGCCGGCGAGCGACGAACCGGAGGCGAAACCCGTCGGTGATCATCACGGCCACTCGCACCTCCCGCCGTTGCCGATGCACGAGGTGCCGCTGTCGCCGGAGACGTTGCGGATCCTGCTCAAGCGGCTGGCGAAGAGCTCGCGCTTGCTCCCGCCGTCGCTTCGGACGTTCGCGCACAAGCAGGTCGGCTACCTGTTTGCTTAGAGAAGTACAAGTCGAGGCTAGAGCACCATGAAACGTATATATTGGTCTCCGACAAGGAGCACGACACACGATCAATCTCTACTGCCATGCCGAGCGGCCTAGTTCGCCCAGTAGTCGGCGATGTCGAGCGCGACCTGGCAGCTCTCCTTGACCACCGGGTGCTCGTCGTGCAGGAACTCCTTGAGCACGGCCTCGACCTCGGGCGTGGCGAGCTCGCCGAGCGCCTCAGCAGCCTCGTGGCGCACCATGCGGTGCTCGTCCTTGTCCTTGAGCACCCGCAGCAGCGCCGGGATCGTTACCGGGTTCTCCATCTGGCCCATGACGTAGGCGATCTCGTGGCGGAAGAGCGCGCTGGGGTCCTTGAAGCCCTCGGCGAGCGCCAGCGCCGCTTCCTCCGTGTTGCGGTTGCGCAGTGAGAACATGGCTCGGTACTTGTCGAAGAGCGACGCGCTGGCGCTCAGCAGCGTCTCGCGCAGCACCGCTGTGGGCACGTGCTTCTCGAAGGCCGGCGCCGGGTCCTCCGACCGGTACGGGTTGTGGTCGTGCTCCTTCTCGTTGATCTTGCCCTCGGCCTTGGCCGCCTTGTACTCGATGAGCCCCACCGCGAGCTGCGCCGTCTCGGCCAGCTCCACCGCCGGGTGGGCCACGTACTTCTGCAGCAGCGCGAGTGACGCCGGGCTGCCGATGGCGCCGAGCGCCTCAGCGGCCTCGTGGCGCACCAGCAGGTTCTCGTCTTCGTCCGCCACGAGCTTCTCGAGCACCGCGCAGGCGCTTGCGTCCTTGAACTGGCCCACAACGTAGGCGATCTCGTGGCGCATGAGCTCCGAGTCCTGCTGGTTCTTGATCGCCTCGAGCAGCACGGCCAGGTCCTCCTTCGTCCCGCGCGTGCGCAGGTAGAAGACGGCGCGCGTGCGCTTGCCCGCGGGCTGCGTCACGTCCAGCACCACGCGGCGCAGCGTCTCAAAGTCGGGTGCCTCCGTTCCAGTCATGGCTGTTGTACGCGGCGGCTTGGCGGCGGCGCGGCGACTTGACGAATGCGCTTCGAGCAGCGGGAGTCTCCGACGAGTGGACACCTGGCGGCGCGGCTACTCGAGGCGTCCGGACGCGCGGAGACGATACAGACGCGGGCGTGGGGGCGACGCGCGTGCGGAGCGGCAAAGGCGCGCGGGGCGGACGCAGAGAAGGCGGGAGTGGCGTCGGCCCGGCGCCGGCGAGTCCCTCGCTTCCAGTCGCTGACGCCGCATCCATTCCGCGCAGTCGGTGTCGGTCCATGTCCTGCGGTAATCCAGCCAATCAGAGCAGGTTGTTATCATTTTCGACCAATGAGAGCGTTTGACGAGCGTGCCGCCGAAGCAGGCCGGCGTCGAGGGCTCCGCGGGCCAGGGGCCTTCAAGCAGACCCGCGGGTTCTCAACCCGTGGACCCATCAGCGAAACCCGGCCGGTCGGACCCGCCGTGGTGGCTTCTTCGACCAGCAGCTTCATGCCGGCAGAAGGCGTCGACCATTGGCTCCGCGTCTCCACGCCCGCGTCTCTGCCTCCGCCTCCACGCCTCCACGCCGCTGTACAGACTGTGGCCTGCCAGTGACTCTGCGCGTCGCAGTCGGTCGTGGCAGTGCGTCACCGAGTGCTGGCGCGAGCTTTGAGCCAGCAGCCTGAGAGGATGCAGATCTTTGTGCGATCGGTGGGAGCAGCGAGCGTGTCCATGCGGGCTGCCAGCCACTTGTGACGTGCTCTGGTGCGCTGACGCTGCGCGTGGTGTGACTGGCAGGGAGCGGGCCGGACGCTGGCGCTGACGGTGGACGCGGACACGACGATCGCGGACGTGGCGGCGCAGGTGGACGCGCGGCAGCCGCGAAGACGCGGCGACCGGTTCCTGACGTACGGCGGCAAGCCGCTGCGCGCGTCTCGCTCGGTGCGCGAGCTCGGGATCCAGGACCAAGCGACGCTCGAGTGCTCGCGGCGAGCGCGCGGCGGCTGCTTCAGCATCTCGATCTTGCTCTGGATCGTCATTTTCATCTGCTGCCTCATCAGCGTGTGCACGTGCGGGCTGTCGCTGCCCGTGGCGCTCTTCCTGCTGCCGTTCGCGCTGCTCCTGCCGCTCTGCTGCCTGTAGCGTCGACGGCGCACCCCGACATCAGATAGCGGCGCGTGCGGTGGGTCTTGAAGACTAGGGAGGTACTGTGAACAAGCGGAGGATGGAGAGGATGGAGCTAGGGATAAGCACGCGAATGGTGTATCAGTGAGGAGTGCACGGAGCCGTCTACGTTCTAGTGCTGCGACGTGAGCGATGTCCGACCCTCGCGGTGCGCGGAGCGTGCGGCCAACGGAGGAGAGGGAGCACACGCGTCTGCTGGATTACAGTGTCTGTGGATCGCTTCAACGGGTCGGTCTCTGCCTGCCTACTTTCGTGCGCCGGAGCCGCGCCGGCCGCCGCGCGCCGAGGGCTTGCGCGCCTTCTTCTTGGCGTCCGTCTTCTTGATCGCCTGCACCTTGCTCAGCAGCGGCGAGTTCTTGAGGATGTCGGGCAAAATAATTAACTTGATCTGCGAGCCGCGCACGTAGACCAGCTCGAGCTTGGCCTTCTGCCCGTCGCGCTGCGTCAGCACCACGTCGCGCAGCTGGCAGTTCATGCTGTCCTCGCTCTCGAGCAGGTGTCCGCGGTAGATCTCGCCGTTCTTGAGCTCGATCGTCACGTTGCGGCCCTCGCCCTCATGCAGCAGCGCGATCGGCACGCCCGCCGGTTTGGACATGGCTCTCTCGCTATTGATCTCTGTTTCACCGTCGTGGGCGGCCTGGGCCGAGTCTGCTGAGCGCGGACGGGTGCGGACGCGGGAGGAGCAGGGGAGAGCGGCAGGCGGCAAGCGCGAGCGTCGCTACAGCCGTCGGGGGACGCGTGGGGAGCGGTCTGTCGCCGGGAGCCGAGCGGTGCGCTGCAGTCGATCGGTCGGTCGCGGGCTTTTGATCCCCGCAAAAACCAACCAAAGCAGCAGAGGAAATCCGGGATGTACTGTGGATACTGTCAATAAGTACGATTTGTCATCAGATTCTGAGACGACGGTAATGCGTCTGAGTCTGCGACCGAGAGTGATTGCTTTTTGTTGCTGTTGAAGGCGGTTCCGAGGCATACATTGCTTTAGTCTGGAAAGGACTTCAAGACGGGCCGGCGAGCATGACGATGCGGCACTTGGAGAAGGGCGAGCGCTGGCGGCGGACGGGGCGATGGACGCGGCAATGGGCGGCGGCGGGCGGCGCGCGTGGCGGCTCAAGGACGTGGAGCGGCTGGTGGACCGGCTGGAGGCCGACAACTTCAACCGCGCGCTGCGCATCAACTTCCTGGAGGAGCAGTTGCTCGCGCACGAGCGGCGGCTGGCGCCTGGCGCGAGGGACTTGGCCGAGGAAGTGCAGCAGCTGCGCGAGGCGGTGGAGATGCGCGACGCCGAGCTGGCCGAGGCCTACGGCCGGCTGGCGGCGCTGCACGAGGTGGTGGAGCGCCAGCGCGTGGCTGAGGACGAACAGCGGGGCAAGGCGGTGGTGGAAGCGCATGCGGCGATAAAGGAGAGGGAAGACGAGCTGAAGCAGGTGAGACGAGAGCTGACCGAGTGTCTAGACCAGAAGGCGCAGCTTTTCTCGGATATGCAGGCCACGGAGAAGCGCGGGCGAGCGCTGGACGAGACGGTCGAGGCGCTACGGCAACAAGCACGCGAGGGAGAGAACGAAGCACGAACGAGACTGGAGACTGAGCTGCTGGAGCGCGAGCGGCTCGAGCAGGCGCTCAATGAACAGACCGCGAAAGCCGCAGCACTCCGAAGCGAAGCGGACAACTGGCGCACCAAGTATGTCGAGGTCGGGAGCGAAGCAGTCTCTCTGCGCGCGGCCGTCGCCAGCTGCACCAATGCTCTCCATAAACGCACCGATGAAGCCAAGCACTTGAAGGTCGCACTAGCCAAAGCCAAAAGCGACCAGCGCAAGGCTGCGGCTCGAGATGAAGCGGTGCGGATCCTGTTGGAGCAGCTGAAGGAGACGCAGCGGCTGATCGAGGCGACCAAGGCACGCATGAACAAGATGGACAGTCCCACCCGGTCGAGCGGCAAGCGTGTCGCCTCAAAGAGCGTATTCACGACGCTGGATGCCATCCAGCGAAGCATCTGCGAGATCGAGCGCGGGCTGAAAGCGTAAGAGCGGCATCCCAGACATCTAACCCGTCACATCGCTGCTGTACTAGGCATTACCATCCACCCGCTCACACTACCGCGACGGCGGAATCACGACGTTGAAGCACTCTTCGCGCCGTTTGAGCAGCAACTCCGTGTACAGCTGCAGGAGCTTACGCTCGCGCTTGATGGCGGCGCGCGTATGTTTAATAGAGACGCGACCCTCGGCCGCCAGCTGCAGCTCGCTCGCCGCGTCGTTCCCACCCCCGTCGTCGCTCACTTCACTCCGGACGGAAGCCAGAGATGCCGCGTCGTCGTCCAGGTACCCGCGATGCTTGTACCAGTGGCCTTGTGCCTTCACGTCAGCCTCCGTCTTCGTCCACAAGCTCGTCGCTCGAGTTGTCATCTCGCGCTCGTCCTCGTCGCTGCCGCAGCAAATGCTCAGCGCCGCCACGAAATCGTCAACGCCCGCGATCACATGGCGTTTGGTGACGTCAAAGTCGTGGAAGGAGGCGCAGAGCAGGTCGAGAGGCGTCCCCTGCTGAACACGCAGCGCGCGAATCGTGCCGAGGAACACGCGGATGTCCATCGTGTCGCGCATGCCCACATCGTAGGACGAGAACAAGCGATTCGCGTGGCGGATCTCCACGTCGGGGTACTCCTTCTGCAGCAACGCCCAGAACTGTTGCCGACTGATTGCCAGCGGGTTGGCGTTCTTGAAGGCGAACTCGTACGCGAGCAGGAAGAGCTTCTCGATGTCCTGGAGCACGGGGCGACGGCACGGCGTGCGCCGCATCACGTCCAGCAAGATCGCCATGTTCCTCCAGCGCAGCGCGAACTTGTTCTCGCTGATCTGTTGCACCTGGTCGTGGAACTTGGACTCGGGCGAGTACTGCGGCGTGTGCAAGATGGTCATCTGCTTGACAGCGCGCTTCCCCTTGATCCGGACGATCGGGTGGTCCATCTTGCTCGACAGCGGCTCGAAGTCCAGCTCCTGCTGCCATTTCTCCAGCGCCGCGCGGTTGGCCTCGATCTCGTGCAGCCGTGCCTGCTTCTCGGCGTCGAACTTGGTCTCCAGCTTGCGGATATCACGCTTGTGCACGACTTTGGCCCGCTCCAAGCGCTCGTCCGGCGGCACTTCGCCCACAGAGTGAGTCGGGAAGCGCCCCACTGGCGACGGACAGCGCAGCATCTTGGTCGGGAGATTGCTGCCGTTTGCATACGTCGCGTCTTGCGGCCACAACGTTGGGGAACCTCGCAGAGGCGACGACCACGCGCTCGGGAGGTTCTGAGGCGCGAGCGAGTCCAGGGACTGTGACTCGCGCAGCTTGTAGGGTGGAGACGTTGCGGCATATGTGTCGTGTGCCAGCATCTTGACGATGCCATACGCACCGTATCGCCGCACCTTGGCGTCCATGGTCACGCACGCCGAGTTGCTCGGGTGGTTGGACGTGTTGTACCACGGCTTCTTGGGCGAGCTACCGTCGAGTGCATCGCTGTTGGTCTTCGACTGTTTCGCTGAAGCCGGCACAGACTTGATCGGAGATGCCAGCACTAGTTTCGTGGTGCTGTTGAGGTGCGGGAACTCGCGGAAGGAGTCGTCGACTTCCAGCGGCGGGATCGAGCGTCGTGAGCCCGCTCCCGCGCCGCTGTGGCGCTCGTCTTCATCGACAGATCGCTGTTTCGAATGACTTCGGGCTGCGCGAGCCCGCGTCTTTAGGAACTTGTCATCGACCGACGACGAGTACAGCGACGAGAGCTGGTAGCTCCGCTCGCGCGCGCGGTCGCGGTCCTCCGGTGCGCCGTGCACTCGCGCATCCTCCTCTTGCAACGAGCCCAGCAGGATCCGGTCGATGCGCTCGTTGACTGTGATCTTGCGGTGGCGGCCGCCCGCGTCGATCGGGCTCGTGGCCATGACGGTGGCAGTGGAGAGCAATGGCGCGCATTGAGGTGGAGGCAGTGCTCACTCGGTAGTGAATGGCTTCAAAAATAGCTTGTCGATGTTGAAGTGGTCGAAGGTGCGGTTACAGCGAGAAGCTAAGTGCGGTTACAGCGAGAAGCTAAGTGCGGTTATGGTCCATGAACCCATTCTTTCAAAGACATCGTGATTTCGCTTGCAGTCGGTCGACAGCAACAAAGTCTCTCTCTCCACCATGCAATCTCACTCGACACCATCTCAATGCAATCTGCAGCGACGACCCGACCACGTACTGCTGCTTCTTTCGACGCCGCTGTCACTACTTAGTAGTCGTCTCCGCGGGACAGGATCTCCTTGCACGTCGGGCGGAGGATGAACGTGTGCTCGTACTGCGCCGTGTAGCTGCCCTTGACATCCACGAGCGGCGGGTACGCCGCTATGATACCGGAGTCGACGAGGTTCTTGAGCGCCATGAGGTACTTCTCTTGCTTGGCACCCTTGGGGTTGATGGTGGCCGAGCCACCGTCCTCGCGCTCCAGCCATCGACGGCAGAATGGAAGAGGGCCGAACGTGCGCGTGATGTGCGCCAGCAGCTTCTTAGCGCGCGGTAGACGCAAAGGTACATGAGGAGCGTCCGATCGCTTGGCATAGTGCGAGCACTCGCCGTCTTCAACAACGTAGCCGCGACCAGTCGTGCCGAACGTCTCGATAGCAAAGACCTCGCCCTCCTCCATCTTGGTGTTGTCGCCGCTTTTGACAATCGGAACCATTTTGTCGCCATGAAACTGGTAGTGGCCAATAGAATGGCCGCCCAAGTTGCGAATACTCTTGACCGGGTACGTCTTGCCGTTGATCGTCACCTCATACGACTCCATCACCTCCTGGATCGCCGCGCCGATCTCGCCCAGACGAGCGTCGATGCCCGCGTGCTTGATGCCCTCCTCCGTCGCCATGCG
>JAADYF010001086.1:0-10027 GCA_023338175.1 Phytopythium delawarense
CTCGTTGGCGCAGTCGGCGCGGGAATCTCGAGAGCCACTCCAGCTTGTTGCGCGGCTTGCTGCATCATCTTGCGTCGAATTGGCGAGATCGACTTGGCCTCGTCAACTCTCGGTGGTCCTGGGTCAGCAGTCGTCGCGGTGACGACGGCTGGAGCGCTGGTGCCCCCAAGACCACTACCGCTGCTACTTCTGGTGTTATCAACTCCAGTTGCGCTACTGACATTGATGACAGCACCAATCACTTCTGTTTCCCCTGGACTTGGTGCACTTTGATCCTGGGCTGTCTCGATAACTGCAGGCCCCGCCAAACTCACCCGAGCAGCTGCAGTCGGGGACGGCGGACCTGCTGCCTTCCGTGCCAAGACCTTGGCGCGCATCGACTCGAGCGTTGGCCTGCTTGCTGTAACGCTGCTTGCAACACCATCGCCACCAGATGACGAGGCACCGGCAAGCGCAGGGCCAACTAGGCTTCTCGACTCGGACACGGCGCCTGGCGGTCGACGAGGTGAGAGCACTGCATCGACAGGAGGACCGCGCGAATATAACTCGGAGGCAGCGGCAGCCTCTTGAGTGGTGTGACCGTCTGATACGGCCACGGCGGTCTCCACTACCGCCGCAGTCGCTTGGACAGCGGCAGGTTCCAGCTGTGAGACCGAAATGGGTGGGATTCCCAACGGCATTGCCTTCTTCCTCGCACTTGGGCTCGGCGGGCCACGGATTGCCCGTGGATTGAGCTGTGGAGCTGGTGAACTCGCGAGGGTTGCCGGCGGCGCTGCGAGCGACCGCATCGCCTGCTTGACGGCGCCAGATGCTCGCTCTAACGCACACTCGTTCGCAGCGTGAGCTGCCATGTCTGCAGCATGCCGCGTCACTCCGCACGACGAGCACACCACCATGCGGCGCTGGCATTCATGGCGCTCATGGCGCTCACGAAGATGCGCCGGAACATTGATCTCGCAGCCACTGAGGCGGCAGTGCACGAGTTTGTTGCGGCAGTCCCGCTGCTGGTGAAGCGCTAACGACGGCGTGAGCACCATCTTCCCGCAGCTGCACATCGTCAGTCTGCATTGGCTCAGCTCGTGTCCGGTCCGCGCGCGCGCCTCCAGGAACATCCCGCAGCCAGCCCGGCACTGTACCAGCCGATGCGAGCAAATCTCTTGGGCGTGCAGGTCCCAAGCTAACGCGGGGACCATCTCGCCACAGTCGCACTGGCGTGGAGGCATGGAAGATTCTTCGCGAACACCTGGCGTCGTTGTTGGCTCGGGTGGCACTATCGCTGGTGCGATTCGAGTGATCCCCGACTTGACGAACGGCGGCCGAGGCGGCGAAGGTGCTGGAGGCTTTCGTGAAGCTGATGCCTCATCCTGCACGGTGGTAACTGGTGCCGCCTGGACAGGAGCGACCCAGGTGTTCATCTGAGTCTTTGGAGGCATCGCTGGTTCGCTGACCATTGCAGCCTCTGACGCTGTCCGAATCGTCTGAACCGGGGGGCCCTTGGTCACCACGAGCTTTGGCAGGTCCACTTCGCTTGGTCCTGGAGCAGTGTACCTGGCGCTGCTGTCACCACTGATGAAATCACGGCGCTTCGAGCGATCCGCATTTTCGCGGTCGCCTTCATCATCCCTCACCGTGGCGAGATCTGTGAACCCTGTGCCATCGTTTCGGCCGTTGAAGGCTTCCACCAGGTCCTCCGCTCGGTTTTGCTCCGCTGAGCCGAATACATCTCCAGTCAAAGGGACAAGCCGATTGGACTTCCGCTTCGATCGTCGGCGCTCAAGCCGCTTGTGCTGCACCGCGTTCTTGTTCTTGGCCACGAGTTGAGCGACACCCGATGCTCCAACAGCAGCGACAGCGCCAAGCACCATCTGCTCCGACCCAAGCGCGGCGAAGAATCCCGCGTCCGCCAAGACGCCAGCCGCAACAATCGGCATTAGACCCATGCGGAAGAAGATCTTGAGTGGGTCCGAGATGATGTACGTCATGGCCATGCCCGTCATTAGTGAGCCGATCCACAGCTGCGACTCTACTTGGCCAATCGTGAAGGCAAACATGAGCACGAAGAATGCGCTCCAAGCCGACCAGGCCGCACAAATGCCGTACGACACGTACACGACCCACTCTGGGAAGAGAGGCTTGGTCGTGCGCGCTGGCTGCCGACGCAGGAACCGGTTGTAGAGGAACCGCGACCCGCGCCGCACCTTTGCGAGCTGCTTCTTCTCTATGATGTACGCCTGCTGCTCGTGCAACGGCAGAGCTGCGACCCGCTTCTCCTCTCGAGCCTTGAGATACCCATGCAGCCGAGCCTTCATCTTGGCGACGCCCTGGAGTCCGCTGTAGATTTTGCGCATCTCCTGAGCGCGCTCGTGCTGGAGTCGGCGTTTCTCGGCTTCGATGACGAGTTCGGCCTGCTTCACGGCTGCTTTCTTCTCGCGAAGTTGCTCGCGGTTGGCCTGGAGGATGGCATTCTTCTCCTTTTTAATCGTCACTGTCACGCGTCGGTCGGGCTTCAACGTGACTGCAGACACTCGGCGAACCGAACGACGCCCCGACCACTTTCGAGAGCGCGAGCGCCCGCGTCCATCCGTCTGGATACCTGCGCCTCCTGCTGGAGCAGGAGCATCTCCACCGCCAGCAGCTGCGATGGTTAACAGGGTTAGCTCTCCCATCGCTAGGACCTCCGAGATCCGGCGCTCGAACTGTGCGCCAATCACGTGCTGGAGCTTCTTGAGCTGCATTTCTGCGCGGTCGAGCTCCACCTTAGCCTTTTCGACCATCGCCTGTGCATTCGAGCTTTGACTGACGCAGCTCTCGTTGCACTTGGTCAGCCAATCATACAGCGTCAGCACGACGTCTAGCTCGTCCTCTCCATCACTCTCGTCGCTCTCGATGCTGTCGCTTTTCTCCTCGTTCTCTTCATCATCATTGAGATCCAACTTCGGCCACCGTGCTACCAAGTCTCTACAAATTTCCTCGATCTTCTTGGCAGATGGTGCAGACACCAGCAACGGGTCAAACCGCAGCATACTGTTGACCATAGCCTCACCCTTGTTGCGCTCAAGCATTGTCGTCACTTGACCCAGAGCAAGCTCCAAGTGCTCACTGCTCTCCGTCACTTCCTCCGTCTCAGGAATGGTGTGGGTCATGTGAGTCATGCCCGTAATCCGTCGGGGAGGATGCGACACAATTGGAGCTGCAGGGGGCAATGCACGGCTCTCATGGGGTTCTTCTTGGCGCATTTGCTTCTCGTCACTCCCACTCACAGCCCCCACAACGGACTTCCTTGCCCTGAACGGAATAGCATCAAGAAGACTCATCCGTCGAGGGTGTGTGGCCTTGGTAGCCGCGTCTTCAGCATGTTGTGCCAGCTCCTGCTGAATATGCGACTTGATCTTCACCATCACACCCGTGAGCGGGTCTTCTTCCCCTTCAGGCTTCTCGGGCGGCTCCTCGTCAATGTCGCGATTGTACACCGCCAAGAAAATGCCACGACACACCTGCCCAGTGCGAGTCTGAAGGCCGCGGCTTTTGATAAGTTCGCTTGCCTTGCGTAGGTTGGGGCGTTCAACGCAGTTCGCGATTGCCGCCAGGTCGATTGCTGCACGCTCCGCAGGTGAGTACTGCCGCGGGTTGCCGTATGCGTCGGTCTGCACCTCTGCTACATTGCCTTGATCATCCTCCACTTGATACCGGACCAAGTAGCTCTGGCGCCGTCCCGCCTTCCGGAAGATCGCGACGAATGCGATCGTGACGGGGATCATGCACAGGAACGAGAAGATGCCGGAGACGAACGCCGAGCCAATCGACTTCTCGCCCTTTTTCAGCTTGTACAGCAGCGCGTTCGTGAACATTTGGCTCATGATAATGGTGAACACGATCGTGAGCCGCTGCGCGCGAGAAAAGTTCTCGTCGTACTTGAACACGATGGACAGCAGCTTGTGATTGCGCTTAATCCCACTCCACGCCCCACGAAGCACAGCGACCGCCTTTGCCTTGAAGCCCTTGGCGTTCAAGTACTCCGGGCCTCGGAAAATCGACCGCATATTGATCTTCTCTGGTTGCTGCAACTTGTTCCTCTTCTCACGCTGCGCGCGCAGTCGATCCTGCCGGTCCCAGCGATTCACGTAGAACACTCCGACGATGTATAGCAGCAAGAAGACGGCCATCACAATCACCAGCGCCAGGTTCTTCTTGACATCCTCCGCCGTCACATGGTGAGTGATGACGTTTTCAAAGTGCTCCGTGACGAGGCTCAGTGATTGCTCCACCTCTGTCGAGAAATCCGTCAGGTGCGTGCACTCGCAGATCGTGTACTTGCCATCGTCCGTCGTTCCCGCGGCGGTGCATCCTTCAGACGACCACACACTTTCCTCGACGTCCCAATAGCGGCACGCAGGCTCGCGCACTGGACACGTGAACTCACCGTTGAATTCTGTACCGTTGCAGTCCAGTGTAGCTGGAGAAGTCAACCCCGTGCAGTTGAAGATCTTTGTGTCGATCGACCCCTTCAAGCAGTAAAACTTGAAAGATTGAGTGCTGTTATTTCCATTCGTCGTCTCGGATGCCACAACCTCGACCGTGTTTCGCAAGAACAACTGGAACGGATTCGCGAGTCCTTTGACCACGACGTCACTGCCTCCTCGACGGACGTTGACACTTGTCACGGCGGAGTTCAGGGTCGTGTTACCGACAAAACTGTACGGGTTCTTGGTGAACACCTTTGCCTGGATGTCAATGGTCGGATCGCTTGCGTCATCTCCCTCGGTGCTGTTGCTAGAGGAATTTGCAGCCAAATACGCTGCGAATCCTACCGGAATCGTCGTCGAAGGTGCCACGTAGTTTGACGCAATCTCTGCACTAGACAGTGGAAGCTTAACAGGGGTTCCCTCAAGCTCCGACACGCGATCGCGCGCACCCACGAGCTTGAGGTTCTTGCTCACAAGCGTCACAGGGTCTTCACCAGCTATTAAAGATGCGATCATTGCGTTCTGGAGCTTCCCAATCGTGGCGTGCATCGCTGCGACGTGCTCAAGTGCAGCTGCCAGTGCGTCGTCCTCCCCTCCACTTCCACTACTGGATTCAGACCTACTTGACGCATCGCCGACATTAACACTTGCACTCCCACTGCTGCTGACACTGCCACCACTCGAGCCATCTTCCAACGAGAGTCGTCGCGATTTCTTGGTGCTTTTGGTCGATTTACTGACCGTAACCTCGACGTCCAATAGGTTCGAGATAGTGTTCCCGACAGCAGTTTTCGCGGATGCTGACAGTACAGGAGACGTTAGAATGTTGTCCACAAAGTTCAGCGCCTGCGACTGCGCTGCCGTGTCGAGAACGCCGGCACTCTTTGTCAGCGTCGCGATACTCGCGGCCTGCTGCTCCATCGCGCTGGGATCATTGACATCAACGGACGCCGATGCCGACGCCATCGCACTGATGAGGTTTCCGAGCACTGCGCGCTTTGCATCGAACTGCGCCTGGTCCAAGGCGCAATTGTCGCCATAGTATCCACTTGCACAGCTGCACGTAGCAATGCACGCCGGATTCGACTCGAGGCATCCTGTTGGCTCTCGAATGCAATTGCCATTGGCAGCACAGGGGATCGAGTTCGACGTCGGGCAGATCTTTTGCTGAGACGTCGTTGTCCCGGTCGATGTAGTCGTGGTCTCTTCTTTGCCATTGATCATATCGCCCAGTGCGTTGATGATTGTCAGCACCTTGGACGGGTCGCCACTCGACGCTTCTGCAAGAATCGCGTCTGTTTTGTTGGCGAGATACTCCGCCTGGTCTTTTGCCGCGACGACCTTCTGAGTCACGACGATCTCTTTCGTGACTCGCGTGGTCGCGCCAAGAGCGTCAGAGATGTACGCCACAACGGTCACCGTGTTGTTAGTGCCACCTCCAAGCCCAAACATGGAGCTAAAGAGCGGCTCCAAACTTGACGAGGTCATTGTGACTTCTGCTTCTTCAGAGAACGCCGATCCCTTGATATACTTGAACGAATATCGCAGGGGTAAGTCGTCATCCACCCAGCCAGAGGCAAGTGCCGCGAACGTATCTTCCAGGGCATATCCGGAAGTTGGGGTTACGCTCAGCGATCCGCTGCTTGGTGGAGAGTTTACGGTGACTGTAAGCGATGCTGTCGACGACTGACCTGACGAGTCCTTAGCGTACAATTGGAACTGGTACGAGCTCCCGGGTGTCATGCTGTTCTCCTTGAGAAGCATAGTGAGGCGGTTTGTCGGAGAGACTGCAAAGATGGAGCTCTGGCTGGACTGGCCATTACCGATGATGGACCACTCCGTCTTCACCGGCAGCTTTGACGTCACCGCGCCGTACAATACCACACGATCGTTTGCGTTCACCTTGGCCACAGTCAGCTGTGCGATTGACACGCTTGGTGGCGAGCCCAGCGCGACAGTAATAATGACGGATGCCGAGCTTGTTCGCGTGTCTTTCAGCGCCGTTGCAGTAAAGTTATAGCTGATCCCCGGGTTGATCGTATTTGCCGGAATCGTAGCCAGAGCCGTCATGCCCAACGTCAGCAGCGACTCATCCACTGTCTTGCACGGAGTGTCGAACAAGCCGGTGCTCGAGCTCTTCTGGAAGCACGCCCACGAAAATTGCATCGGGACGGCGTTGAGAAGATCATCAGGATCGGTCGATTTGGACGCGTCCAGGATCAAGTCCTGCTCCACTCCGGACGTACGATCGCCACCAGCAATTGAAGCTGTCAGCGCTGACGGCTTTACAGTGAGAGTCACACTGGCCGTATTGCTGATGCGCGCGTTTGAAGCCATAGACACTAAGATCTGGAAAGTGTAAGCCACACCAACCGTGAGCGTCCGAGCCGACAGCTTCAGCACGCGTGGGTTTGGACTCGTTGATTTGGCCTGGCTGGTAGAGAGATCGCCTACAAGTTGCGACCACGCGAAGTTCATATCCACAGATGACGACTCGGAACTCGTCCCAGAGCACGATGGGAAGCTAGCACTTGCCATGATGACGAGCTCATTCGCACGAAACATAACTTGTGTTCCTCCTCCCTTAATCGACACTGAAGGTAAGGCCATGGCTGACTTTTTCACCACCACCACGCTGGAGTTTGACGCGGCACCGAGGAAATTCCGCACCTGAAGGATGAACGAGTATGTCGCATCTGACTCCAGCACAGCAGCGGCAATCTTTATAGACGCATTGTTCGTGGCAGCAGCTTGCGCGAGTAGTGCGCTCACGCTATCCGCTGTCGTGCCAGCACCAGATGAGCTCACCATCAGCCACGTGTATGTCATTGATCGGCCCCCAGAACCCGATGACCCGGTGCCATCGAAAGACAAATCGTCGCACATTCCCAACGATGTCGCTCCGCTCACTTGAACAACCGGAACTGGAGGCGAGTCGGGCGAAGAAACAGCAATTGTAGTTGTCGCGGTTGCGAGCTCAGCAGTCGATGTCGATTTCAGCAGCCCACCCCTCAGTACTAGCGAATCCCCCGGGACAACCGTGGCACCTTTCCCGAAGACAAAGCGGATAGACATGTTGCTTGCTAGCCATAAACAAGCTGGGTCGGCACCAAAGTAGTTCGTCGAGGTGGTCGCAGCAGGCAAGTCAAACAGCACAGAGCACTCGAACCTGTCCTTCGCCAGATTGGCACGATTTACGGCACGGTCAAACGTGATCGTCATACCAGCAGCGGTGTCGAGGAATTTTGCGGCCGTCAGCTTCGGTGGCGGTGTTGAATCCTTGGTTTCTACGATCTTCACCTGCAGTGACTCAACTGTTTTTGCACTGTACAGCGTGTCCAGCGACGAAACGGTGTGGCTGATCGTTCCTATGTGGTCACCTTCAAGGATATAGTTGTCTTCAGCAGACACTGCAATTGCTTGGGAGACGTTCCAGGTGGACGCCGAGAAAGTAACACTTGTCGGAGCCACAACTAACTGGCTCAGGCTTGAAGAAAGCGCGACTTTCACTTCTGCAGTCGGCTGTGCTTGCAGCACAATCTTGTACTGATCGGAGAATACTTTCCCTTCCGCGACAACCAGTGCTGGCGCTGTTGTCGGCACAGTCTGGAACAAAATGACCTTTGACGTGTCATCATTGAGAATCTGCACGGCTATGGCGGCCGTCTCGATTCCCGAGTACAAAATGTCTGTCGATGTGACCGAACTCGACAATTGGACGAATGCGTCATGATCTTCGAGGAAGTTGTTCACAGCGACGACCTGAATGGAACGTGCCACGATCCAATCCGCTACCGAGAAGGTTACGGACGACGGTGAAGCGACAGCCTTGGTTGTGACGTTGCTTGCGAAGGCAACAGTTACGCTGCCAGTCGGTGCACTCAATAGCTGAAGCGAGAACACACCAGTTGTTCCTTCCTTCAGCACGAACGACGATGCCGATATCTGTACGCCTGCAAACGTTGCCGTCGTGTTTCGAGCTTCACGCTGAGATGTATTGGATGCTGCGATGGTTGTAACTGCGATCATTTCGATCGTTAGCGTCGGTGCCCAATCACTCACTCGCACGCTTAGATCTCGTAATGTTGACTCCGCAGGTATGCGGTACACATTGCTCGCCGACACGGTCGGTACGTTCGTGGCCGTGAGTGGTTGGCCTTGCCACGCAACTTCGATCGCACGAGTTGATCGAGACAGTAGAAATATCGCAACGTTCGTAGCGTTCGTTTTCGTAATGTCTGGTAGCGATACACTGAGGAGACCGACGCGAGTCCAGCTCCCAAGCTTTCCACGTGTGTCTTCCACAGTGACCAGCGGCTTATCTGCAACCGGGATAGCGCTGAACAATACGCTGGCTGAGCGACTCGCTTGACTCCCACCGACTTTCTCAGTTGCAACCGCCGTAAAGTCAATTTGCGTCTGACCAAACCACGCTGGCGCAGGAACAATTCGAAGCACCAGATCCACTGTCAAAGTCGGCAAGCTACCCAGCACAAATCTGCCTTGGTTGTCCTTGCTCAGCCTCATGCCATTTCTTGTCTCAACCCGCGCGATTCCTGACTGCGACACATCGTTCACGAAAAGAGCGAGGCCTTCAGACCCATCCATGTCCGACAGCGCGATGGTCGATATCTTAAGCTCCACAGACGTGTTTTGAATGGTCTGCACCGAATCAGTCGACATGATGAGCACAGGCACATCTGCTACGTCCGAGACAGTCAGTGACACGTTTGCTGAGACGCTGGATCTCTCGCCCGTTGCCTTCTCGATGCTCACAACCTCAACTCGGATCATGGTCTGACCACCAAAGTTTGCTGCAGGCCGGAACGCAACCAATGTATTGGAAACCTTGGAAAGTCCGTCCGCTTGTCGGGTCACCAGTGTACCTGACAAGATCGTTCCGTTGACCATGACGCTGGATATTTCCGATGCGTTGAACGAAAGCCCGATCTCAATGACTTCTGATCCGTCTCGGTCCGGTGTATTCGCGTCGACAATGATGAACCCAGCGACACCATCTTCAATGGTAAAGATCTCAGAGGTGTTCAAACCTAGAATTGGCCGGTTTGGAACTGGTTTCACGACAACCGAAAACGCAGATAAAGCTGTTGACTTTGATGAAGCGGAGAAGTTTCCCTGGACCGTCCACACTCTTGAGATGACTTCAAGTCCAAACACAACACGTTGGGCCAAGAAGCGCCGCGGGATCAATGTCACGGTGCCGTTCAAATTGCACATCGCGCGATTTTGGCACACCGCACCACCTCCACGCACAATCGAGAACTCGGTATTCCCAACCCGTAACTTGTCTTCAGCCCGGTTGGTGCAATTCAGCACGGTCCCATCAAGAAAAACGCCGTCAACAGCCGCATTCATCGCATACATCTTGACACCGATAACGTCCTCAGCATTTATCATAAGGCCGAGGTCCGACAGACGGAAGCTCACGTTCTGGTCATCCGCCCCCTCGAACGTGCGATCGCCCCCTCCTCGGAACACGATCTTGCTCGCCTCCGCCTCACTCACCACGAACAATCGCTCGTCACGATACGTCGCCACTGAGC